>CAJQUW010014917.1:0-186083 GCA_907163375.1 Prostheceraeus crozeri
TTAGAAAATAGCAAATTTGATGCATTTTCTTTGTCTTACTAGTTTTTAATTCAAATAAGATCTCGCGTTCTCTGAGCAAAATCATCTGAACATCTGAACCAACGCATGATCTGTGCATCCATGATCCTACAACGCAAAAGATATTAGTATAATTTAGAAGCTCATTAAATTATCGCATAGGGAGCATCTCATCGAGCATAATGGATTCCACAACAAGCGGTAAAATATCCAGTGCGATATCGGCATTTCGCTTTTGGCAACTCCATTGTCATAGGACGATTGAATATTCTCCCAACCAGAGAGCCTGAACTACAGCTTCATCCAATGCCTGTGAATTCAGTAGTAGGTATTTAATTGACGTATTGATTAATTCTATCTTCGCCCCTTTTGCTTTGACCGCGAATTGTTGGTTGGCGAATGCCAGACATTGTACAGAGATGAAAAATGCTGGAGTTACACTAGCAAAATTACTAGTTTTTTGATGGCATTATCTACAGGGAAATGAAGCTCAGTTATTTTTGTTTTCTGGTGTATGAACCACAAAAAGAATATGTTGGAGAGAATTCACCATCCCTCATCTTCGCGATGCGCTAGGTCATCGACGAAAAAGTGTTGTTTTTTTCATTTGTTTTCCGACTCTTAATGGATCCCTTTTGGTTGTCACTAACCTATGAAACCTTCAACGCTGCATGAGACTGAAAGCATGCCTTTCTCTACTACATTCGAATATGGAGAAGTCGGGAAAGAGTGCCTGTCTGATACGCAAAGATGTTTCCGGTTAAGGGACTGAATTTCGAAAAGCTCATCAATAATGAGGCTTTACTGAGTTATTGCTTCGTTATTCCTTCACTGAAGGACTTTTTGTTCTCCAAGTAGAGGTTGTGATGCGAATCAGTTGTTTCAGCTGCAAGAATCACCATCTTGATCCCCGCATCGTTTCGCCAACTTGACGAAGAGAAAATGTCCCTAGTTGTATTCAACGCTCGTCATCATACGTGAATACCCAATACCGAACACTCCAGCTCCAGCTGCCATATGCAATGACCGCACACAAAAGTGTGTCGGGTCACAGGCTGTAAAATCCTTTCCAAGTTTTTGCTTTCAGCGATGATTGCAACGTGGTCCATTACATACTGCCCCTGGTAGAAGATGTTGGCATTTTATTGTACAGAATCGAATCAAGGACCTGAAGATAAGTTACACAAAATTCCAAGGAATAGGAGCAGTTTGCAGATAATTGATTTAGTTGTAGAAGATTATTTAATGGATTTAGACAATACCAATGACAAATACCAGAGAAATAGCTCGTGTTTCAATATCGATCATGATTAATTAAAGAATTGGCAATGATGAAATGATAGCCTTCTAATTTTTGTTCCATTTATATATCTAATCATAGATTGTATCGCATTTTGTATTGATGCAAATTTGGGCTCTTTCGTTTTGTTCTCAAACCCATTCCCTCTCACACTGGGTTGGATTTATTGTAGCGAAAAGCAATCAGAGCTATTGTCTGTCAGCCTGTCTAATCACACAACGCTAGTCTAAAAACACTAGTTTTGAATTTGTTTTTTCTGACATTGTCTTAGTTTTTTATTACTTACGACAGCATACTAAAGAGCCTCGTAAATAATAAATGAATACGAGCTCGAGTGTACAAAGCTTAAAATCGACAACTTGCTTTTCTAATGTATAGGCCATAGGCCCTACCTAAGTTTTGATATTCAAGGAAGCTTGTATGACTAAACCGCTTTCTTCTTCCTTTCGCCTGTCCATTATTTGGAATATATCGATGCTTGCCATGAATCTTAGTAATAGCTTTCACTGCTAAAGTCTCAGACAAATGTAGTCTATGGGGTAGCAAGTGTAATTGAAAAAAATTTGTATGACCCAGTTCTATCTAGCGTTGTAGGACCGTACGCATATTTCACTAAAAAATGGTAACATTTTCATCATGAAAAACAACCAATGATGTCATTTACACCAAATGAAATGCTTTCATTGCCGACCATTGATGCTAATTGAAATGAAGATTCAGAACTTTGATGTCGGACATACGGACATTTCAATGGGCGGATATGAAGGGAAAACGAACTAAGTTCCAAGGGAAATTGCAGACAAATTGAAGATATTTGCCAGAATAAAATTGATGACTTGGGAATATCCCAATAGGTATACAAGGCTAAACACTTCACCGCCTTTTTGGTCGACGATGACCACTTCCAAGTTCTATCACTCCTTGAAGTTGATCAGGCAATGAAAAATCTTTGAAGAGAACGACACGAATCTCTGCTCGAACCGATCAAGGTTGTTGTCAGATGCCTGAAGTCTGAAGCCGGAGTTGGAGTCTGGGATTGTATAGTCCATCAATATAACTTGAGCTGGCCAAAAGTCGAGCCACTCCCCAGAAGCAAAGTCACACCCTCGAACCATCAAAGCAGGTCCAATCGCCTCGTAAAAATCAAAATGTTGCGCATCCGTATAGCCAGACCCCAATCCTTCAATTATTAAATCGCCTCGCAGCATGGGCAGGTCTATGGAAGGCAATCATGGTTGTTAATCCTTGAGTGGGCAAAAATTAGCTTATACAAAACTAGCGATGTTTCGATAAGATGTCGCAAGACCCGACTACCCGGCATGAAATTCCCAAAGCACACAATTTGAATGTAATCCGTCATCAATAGGACAATTCACAGCTTGTACAGTTGGATGGAACCGACAGTTGAAAAGGCACCGCTCACATCGGATGTGATGAAGCGAGCCACTTGACAACACATTGGGGTGACTGCATGCGATCGGGCGAAGTGGGCGGTGTTCTTGTAAGCTGATCTAGCCCCCACAGCGTGATTGTATCTGCAGTAGCAACACGGCGGAAGTGGAGGGATCAAGAAATCTGTATATCGGAAACTATGCGGGCACAGAGCTATGAACCCCTCTGGACGGATTTCGTCCTCGGGATTCCAACGGAGGAAGTGGTTATGTAAATAATAAACGCACACCGAAAACATTGGATCAGCTCATCTTTGATATCGTTCTGTCTTGACATGAGAGACTGACCACTTCGCAAAATTTTGCTCCATGATTTGTTTCACTGGAGGAATGCGTACCCGGTGGTGCGCGTGTCATTGCGTGAAGGCGGGGACCTGGCACTACCGGACTTGTGTTTATAAATGGCGTGCAAACAGTCGTGCGGATGTGCACAGGGCACGGAGAACCCTGAATCATCTTTCCAGTGGACGTAATAGTGAAAGTTGCCTAGGTGGTTGAATTGGTCTAGTGCCGAAGGCCCATCTGCCAATAGAAAACCTTCCCGTAGTGGGTGAAGACAACTCCGCGGCTGATAGTAGCACGGTCTGATGTGAGGATTTTCAATCTCAAATGTGTTAAGACGTTGGAATAAGTCATCAGAGGACTGTGGTATATGAGTGGAAAACACTGTGTTCATCGTTCTAATGCTTGAGCATGGCGATGCGGCATTATTGCGCGTGTCAGATATCGGGAATCGATTGCGACTGGGTGCCAGGAGTAGACGCTCTTGAGTTATTGAAGAGGGATTCAATGTTTCTATCTAAAGTGCTGTATTGCAAGATGCACATAGATATCGGAGCAATAGTATTAGTAGGCCTAGGCTCTCGGATTTTTCGATCTTGTTGTGAAACTCAATTTGACATCTAACTGCTTAATGATCACATATTGATGATAATAATGTGATAAAAGTCATTAGTCAATGAAAATATTACTTAGAAGACATACCTACAGTGTGTGAGAAAAAAAGTATGGAATAATTTATCTTTCCTTGAATTTTTCAGGCTACATACAATTCCTTGCCTTGACATTGATACAGTTGCATACATTGTACTCTACTGTCTTATTTATTGTTCGACTGTTCTTTAGGCTCAACAAGCAAGGGTACTTGAGCACTATTTACAACTTTCATGCTTAGTTATAATGAATTTCGATATTCAAATATTATTCCTATTTACCAGAATTTGCATGAAAAGTAAAAACTATCAAGTTGCATTTCAATTGTAATGAAAACAAATATTTCCATCATATTTCAAGTTTGCATCTCAATAATAGATCAATAACTCTCCATGCTTGCAAAAATATTTCAGAAATATAAAGAATCTCACTGGAAAACAACATCATAATCAGTACTGGGTAGGGTAGCCGTGGTTCTTTAAACTCTGCGGGCTTTCATTCTTCTGGGCATCGAAGCCACCAGCGTTGACACTCCTCTAATGTAACATTCATGCACCAAATTAGTTGGATCTCCGTCTTGAGTTCACCGACATTGCGATAATTCCTTGAATGAAGCTTTCTCTTCATCATTTGCCAAAGATTTTCTATTGGGGTTTATGTCGGGACTGTTGCCTGGCCAGTCCAACAACTGCACGTTATGCTGTGAAAAGCAAGATTTCGCCTTTTTCGACACATGGCATGGCGCCGAGTTCTTGTTGAAAAATTGTGTTAGTTTGGTGGATGGTCATAAACTGGAGCAATTTGTCATCTAGGACTGCCCGGAGGTATTGCTCGTGTTCATCCGTTCACCTTTGTTCAGGAATGTTATGGCACCGCGCCCTTGATAGCTGAAGCATCCCCAGACCATCACAGAATCCGGGTGCTTCAATGTCTTGGTTGTGTATCGAGGAGATAGTGGTGATGATCCCATCGGTCGTCGAACATAGCTGTCGGAGATTGTGATGCACTTGGAAAGTTGATTCATCGCTAGACATCACTTCTTCACTGCTCAACTGTCCATGTTTCGTGAGCTTTACAGATACGCGAGTCGTTTGGGGCCGCAGACCTAGCAGCTTGCGTAATGACAGGCTTTTTGACAGGACGCCTTGATGGTAATTTGAATTTATTCTTCAACTAACTTGAATTGTTCTTGTTGTAACATTGTCCAAATGTGGAGTCAATTCTTGCTTTATTTCCAACGATGTGATGAACAGCTCTTTCATAACAGCCCGTCTATGGCGATGTCAACTCGATCCGTGGTTTTCCTTGGGCGACCAGTACGATGTCTTGATGCTGTTGATCCTGTTTCACGTTGTGTCTTTAACACCTTGCTTACACTGCCTTGAGTCACACCCGTTCTTCTTGTAATCTCGGTCTGGGAAAACCTTGTATGTTTGTGTAATGTAACAATATGCGCCTTGATCCCTTCACTAAGTTCTCTCGTCTTCACCATCTCGTCTACAATGGATCCCATTATAATGAATCACATGAGGGAAGTTGACCTCGGAATCTTCACTCTACATTGTAATCCAATCAAAAGCTCGTCACTCAGCCGCACTCCTCATCAGCAACAGATATGCAGCCTTATTGGCCACTTGTACGTAGCATTGTACGCTGACAATGACGAATGCCAATAGTAGGCAAATGTTGACAGTCGATGTCATCCTGCTTTGACCTTCTATCGAGAATGAGTAGCAAACATAGAAACTATTTATTAAATGAGCTGACGACTCGAAATGCTGATATTGAGGAGACTCAAAATACAAAGTTGAAGCATGAACATAACAATAACAATGTAATATAGTCAGTTTGCTGGCCAGCTAGTCTCATCAGAATGACTTCGTTAGAAAAACAGCGAGTGAAATAAAATTATTCCATAGTTTTTTCGTACACTGTACTTCAATTCAATTCAAATCAAGTGTGACCAACTCACACAAACAAACACATCCGAGAATAATATCAACACAAATAACATACAGAGTGTTATTAAAAGAATGATATTTCTGTAGTGAATTTTAGATTGCAGTAGTGCTTGTTTAGAAACTCTTGAAATTTATGTATGTCATCATGGTTATTGAAAACACAAATGCAATCATCGACATATCTTGAACATAATAGAGGTGCAGACTCTTCATTCAGCGAAGTTTGCTCAAGTTCAGTCAGGAACAAATTCGCTAACGTTGGAGAAAGGGGAGATTCCATCGATGCACCATCAACTTGAGTGCAGATATCATTTTCAAATAGGAAGCAACCTTGTGTTGAAAGTTTACATAAATGTAAATGTAGAAGAGAACTTGTTTTCTTCATCGGCGTCTTCGATGATGCGTGGTAAAGAATTGACCTTTCACAAAAGTCTTTGGCACAGTTTGCTTGTAAAATCTCCACAATGTAGTTTTGGTGTTATTATCACCATATTATTTATCGAACACTCAAAAATCACTTCATTCTTCAACTCAAGCTCCCGTGACATTGGTTTGTCAGTCTCTGTAGCAGATGACGCTCAGGTAGAACTATGTAAAGTAATAGAATGTCATTGTTTTGAGCAGCAAATAAAGGCTGGTGAATAGAACTTTTAAATGCTGTCGGTGATATTTGCTTAGAAAATGCAAATTTTGATGCATTTTGCTTTATGTCTTCTACTGTTTCAATTCAAATAAGATCTCTACTTCTCAGAGCATAATTCATCATTGGACAACTGAACCAAACGCATGGATATGTGCATCCATGATCCTGCAAGCCGCAAATGATGTTAGTATAATCTAGAAGCTCATTATTTATCGCATAGGGAGCATCTCATCGAGTAGTAATGGATTCCACACAAGCGGTAAAATATCCAGTGCGATATCGGCATTTCGCTTTTGGCAACTCCATTGTCATAGGAGCGATTGAATATCTCCAAAACCAGAGACCTAGCAGCTTCATCAATGCTGTGAATTCAGTAGTAGGTATTTAATTGACGTAGGATAAATCTCTAGTCTTCGCCCTTTTGCTTTTGACGCGAATTGTGGTTGGCGAATGCCAGACATTGTACAGAGATGAAAAATGCTGGAGTTACACTAGCAGAAGATTACTAGTTTTTTGATGGCATGTTCTACAGGGAAATGAAGCTTCAGTTATTTTTGTTTTTCTGGTGTATGACCACAAAAAGAATATTGTTGGAGAGAAATCACCATCCCTCAGTCCCTTCGCAGATGCGCTAGGTCATCGACGAAAAAGTGTTGGTTTTTTTCTTTGTTTTCCGGACATCTTAATGGATCTTTTGGTTGTCACTAACCTATGACCTTCAGACGCTGCATGAGACTGATAGCATGCATTTCATATAACTTTCGAAGATGGAGAGAGTCCGGGAAAGTGTGCCTGTCTTGATCGGAAAGATGTTCCGGTTAAGGGATGATTTCGAAAGCTCATCAATAATGAGGCTTTACTGAGTATTGCTTCGTTATTCCGTCACTGAAGACGTTTGTGTTCCAAGTAGAGGTTGGTGATGCGAATCTGTTGTTTTCAGCTGCAAGAATCACCATCTTGGATCCCGGCATCGTTTCGCCAACTTGACGAAGAGAAAGTCCTAGTTGTATTCAACAGCTCGGTCAATCAGACTTGAATACCCAATGACCGAACAGCTCCAGCTCCAGCTGCCATATGGCAATGACCGCACACAAAAGTGTGTCGGGTCACAGGCTGTAAATCCTATCCAAGTTTTTGCTTTCAGCGATGATTGCAACTGTCCCATTCATCTGAAACTGGTGAAGATGTTGGCATTTTATTGTACAGAATCGAATCAAGGACCTGAAGATAAGTTTACAAAATTCCAAGGAATAGGAGCAGTTGCAGATAATTGATTTAGTTGTAGAAGATTATTAATGGCTTAGAAATACTCAATGACAAATACCAGAGAAATAGCTCGTTCAATAGTCGATCATGTTAATTAAAGATTGGCAATGATGAAATGATATCATTTTTGTTCCATTATATTTTCTAATCATAGATTGTTCGCATTTTGTATTGATGCAAATTTGGGCTCTTTCGTTTGTTCTACCCATGTCCCTCTCCACTGGTTGATTTATGTAGCGAAAAGCAACAGGCTATTGTCTGTCAGCCTGTCTATCACACAACGCTAGTCTAAAAACACTAGTTTGAATTTGTTTTTTTCTGACTTGTCTTAGTTTTTATAATACGAGCATAATAAAGAGCTCGTAAATAATAATAATACGAGCTCGAGTGTACAAAGCTTAAATCGAAACTTGCGTTTTCTAATGTATAGGCCATATGCCCTACCTAAGTTTTGATATACAAGAAGCTTTGTATGACTAAACCGCTTTCTTCGGCCTTCCATTATTTGGAATATATCGATGCTGCATGCAATCTTATTTTAGCTTCACTGCTAAGAGCAGAAAAAGTAGCATGGTAGCAGTGTAATTCGAAAAATTTGTATGACCAGATCTATCTACGTTGTAGGCTACGCATATTTCACTAAAAAATGGTACATTTTCATCATGAAAAAAATAAAATGATGTCATTTAAAAAATGAAATGAATTCATTGCCGACCATTGATGCTAATTGAAATGAAGATTCAGACTTGATGTCGACAACGGACATTTCAATGGGCGATATTGAAGGGAAACGAACTAAGTTCCAAGGGAAATTGCAGACAATTGAAGTATTTGCAGAATAAAATTGATGACTTGGAATATCCAATAGGTATACAAGGAATCAATGTCACCGCCTTTTTGGTGAGATGACCACTCCAAGTTCTATCCCTCCTTGAAGTTGATCAGGCAATGAACAATCTTTGAGAGAACGACACGAATATGCTCGAACGATCAAGGTTGTTGTCAATCTGAAGTCTGAAGCCGGAGTTGGAGTCTGGGATTGTATAGTCCATCAATATTAATTGAGCTGGCCAAAAGTAGAGCCATCCCCAGAAGCAAAGTCACACCCCATCAAAGCAGGTCCAATCGCCTCGTAAAATGCAAAATGTTGCGCATCCGTAAAGCCACTCCCAATCCTTCAATTATTAATCGCCTCGCAGCATGGGCAGGTCTTGGAAGCAATCATGGTTGTTAATAATTGAGCTGGGCAAAATTAGATATAAAAACTAGATGTTTCGATAAGATGTCCGCAAGACCCGACTTCGGCAATGAAATTCAAAGCACCAATTTGAATGTAAAAACCGTACAAAAGACAATCACACTTGTACAGTTGATGGAACGAAGTTGAAAAGGGCACCGCTCACTCGGATCGTGAAGCGAGACACTTGACACATTGGGTGACTGCTGCGATCGGGCGAAGTGTGGTGTACTTGTAGCTGATCTAGCCCCACAGCGTGATTGTATCTGCAGTAGCAACACGGCGGAAGTGAGGGAAAAAGAATCTGATTCGGACTGCGGGCACAGAGCGAGTGAAATCTGGACGGTTCGTCTCGGGATTCCAACGGTGAAGGTGGTTTATGTAAATAATACGCACACCGAAAACATTGTCTAGCTCATCTTTGATATCGTCTGTCTTGATTGAGAGACTGACACTTCGCAAAATTTGCTCCATGATTTGTTTCACTGGAGGAATGCGTACCAGGTGGTGGCGTGTCATTGCGTGAAGGGGGGACATGGCACTACGACTTGTGTTTATAATGGCTGCAACAGTGTGCGGATGTTCACAGGGCACGGAGAACCCTGAATCATCTTTCAGTGGACGTAATACGTGAAAGTTGCCTAGGTGGTTGAATTGGTCTAGTGCCAAGGCCATCTGCCCAATAGAAAACCTTCCCGTAGTTGGGTGAAGACAACTCCGCGGCTGATAGTAGCAAGCGTCTGTTGAGGATTTTCAATCTCAAATGTGTTAAGACGTTGGAATAAGTCATCAGAGGACTGTGGTATATGAGTGGAAAAACTGTGTTCATCGTTCTAATGCTTGAGCATGGCGATGCGGCATTATTGCGCGTGTCAGATATCGGGATCGATTGCGACTGGGTGCCAGGAGTAGACGCTCTTGAGTTATTGAAGAGGGATTCAATGTCTTCTATCTAAAGTGCTGTATTGCAAGATGCACATAGATATCGGAGCAATAGTATTAGTAGGCCTAGGCTCTCGGATTTTTCGATCTTGTTGTGAAACTCAATTTGACATCTAACTGCTTAATGGATCACATATTGATGATAATAATGTGATAAAAGTCATTAGTCAATGAAAATATTACTTAGAAGACATTACCTACAGTGTGAGAAAAAAAGTATGGAATAATTTATCTTTCCTTGACATTTTTCAGGCTACATACAATTCCTTGCCTCTGACATTGATACAGTTGCATACATTGTACTCTACTGTCTTATTTATTGTTCGACTGTTCTCTAGGTCAACAAGCAAGGTACTTGAGCACTATTTACAACTTTCATGTTAGTTATAATGAATTTCATATTCAAATATTATCTCCTATTTACCAGAATTTGCATGAAAAGTAAAAACTATCAAGTTGCATTTCAATTGTAATGAAAACAAATATTTCCATCATATTTCAAGTTTGCATCTCAAATAATAGATCAATAACTCTCCATGCTTGCAAAAATATTTCAGAAATATAAAGAATCTCACTGGAAAACAACATCATAATCAGTACTTGGTAGGGTAGCCGTGGTTCTTTAACACAGCTTTCATTCTTCTGGGCATCGAAGCCACCAGCCGTTGACACTCCTCTAATGTAACATTCATGCACCAAATTAGTTGGATCTCCGTCTTGAGTTCACCGACATTGCGATAAGTCCTTGAATGAAGCTTTCTCTTCATCATTTGCCTAAGATTTTCTATTGGTTTATGTCGGGACTGTGCCTGGCCAGTCCAACAACTGCACGTTATGCTGTGAAAAGCAAGATTTCGCCTTTTTCGACACATGGCATGGCGCCGAGTCTTGTTGAAAAATTGTAGTTTGGTGGAAGGTCATAAACTGGCAGCAATTTGTCATCTAGGACTGCCAGGTACTTGCTCGTGTTCATTCCGTTCACCTTTGTTCAGAAGAATGGTTATGGCACCCGCGCCCTTGATAGCTGAAGCATCCCCAGACCATCACAGAATCCGGGGGGGGGCTGCTTCAAGACCTTGTTGTGTATCGATGAGATAGTGGTGAGATCCCCATCGGTCGTCGAACATCTGTCGGAGATTGTGATGCACTTGAAAGTTGATTCATCGCTAGAACATCACCTTCTTTCCACCTGCTCACTGTCCATGTTTTCGTGAGCTTTCACAGAACTCGAGTCGTTTCCGCCTAGCATCTTGCGTAATGAAGGCATTTTTTGACAGGACGCCTTGATGGTAATTTGAAATTTATTCTTCAACCTTCACTTGAATTGTTCTTGTTGTAACATTGTCCACATGTGGAGTCCATTCTTGCTTTATTTCCAACGATGTTATGAACAGCTCTTTCATAACAGCCCGTCTAATGGCGATGTCACTCGCTCCGTGGTTTTTCTGGGCGACCAGTACGATGTCCTGAGCTGTTGATCCTGTTTCACGTTGGTGTCTTAACACCTTGCTTACACTGCCTGAGTCAACCCGTTCTTCTTCTTGTAATCTCGTCTGGAATACTTGTTATGTTGTGTAATGTAGACAATATGCGCCTGACCCCTTCACTAAGTTCCTCTCGTCTTACCATCACGTCACAATGGATCCCATTATAATGAATCACATGAGGGAAGTTGACCTCGAATCTTCACTCTACATTGTAATCCAATCAAAACTCGTCACTCAGCCGCACTGTCCCTCATCAGCAACAGATATGCATAGCCTTATTGGCCACTGTACGTAGCATTGTACGCTGACAAGGACTAATGCCACTAGTAGGCAAATGTCAGACAGTCGATGTCATCCTGCTTGACCTTCCAATCGAGAATGAGTAGCAAACATAGAAACTATTTATTAAATGACTGACGACTCGAAATGCTGATATGATACTTTCAAATACAAAGTTGAAGCATGAACATAACAATAACAATGAAAATATAGTCATTTGCTGGCCACTAGTCTCACAGAATGACTTCGATAGAAAAAACAGCGAGGAAATAAAATTATTCATAGTTTTTTCGTACACTGTACTTCAATTCAATTCAAATCAAGTGTGACCAACTCACACAAACAAACACATCCGAGAATAATATCAACACAAATAACCATACAGAAGTGTTATATTAAAAGAAATGATATTTCTGTAGTGATTTTAGATTGCAGTAGAGATCTGTTAGAAACTCTTGAAATTAGTATGTCATCATGGTTATTAAAACACCACATGCATCATCGACAATCTTGAACAAAATAAGGTGCAGACCTTCATTCCGCGAAGTTTGCTCAAGTTTCAGTCAGGAACAAATTCGCTAACGTTGGAGAACGGGGAGATTCCATCGATGCACCATCAACTTGAGGTGCAGATATCATTTTCAAATAGGAAGCAACCTTGTTTTGAAAGTTTACATAAATGTAAATGTAGAAGAGAACTTGTTCTCATCGGGCGTCTTCGATGATGCGTGGTAAAGAATTGACCTTTCACAAAAGTCTTTGTCCCAGTTTGGCTTGTAAAACACCACAATGTAGTTTTGGTGTTATTATCACCATATATTTATCGAACACACTCAAAATCACTTCATACTCAACTCAAGCTCCGTGACATTGGTTTGTCAGTCTCTGTAGCAGATACGCTCAAGTAGAGAACTATGTAAAGAACTAGAATGTACAATTGTTTTGAGCAGCAAATAAAGGCAGGTGATAGAACTTTTTAAATGCTGTCGTGATATTTGGCTTAGAAATATGCAAATTTTGATGGCATTTGCTTTAATGTCTTCTACTGTTTACAATTCAAATAAGATCTCTACTTCTCAGAGCATAATTCATCATTGGACAACTGAACCAAACTGCATGTAAACAGTGCAAACATGATCATTTACGATTCAGAGATCCCTGATCGAGATAAGATTCGCTATACTAGACTCCCACAACTACCATCATCCAACAACGTACCGCAGCCAAACCTACCACGAAACGAGCTACAAAGGCATTCCAGCAAAGCTCATACTATATATCACGAATCGACAATCACTAACTCATAATTCCCCTTCATAACAGCACTCACCCACTACAGCTCACAGGTCAAACCTCGCACCACCAGTGCAAATTAATAATTCCAATCTTGAATCATACCACACCTCCGCTAAAAAAAATAACAAATTGACATGTGAGCGACCCAAACTCAACAACACACACACCAAAACAACACAGAAAGAGGGCACAGAACTACCAGTCAAAATTGCTCTATGATATGCACACCCAAACCAACAACCTATCTGCGCCCATACAGGCACCTGTCCCACGCGCGCCCCCAGCCCCACCCCCCCAGCCGGCGAAGACGTAAACATATTCACACACAAACTGAGGCGGTATATTAAATCAACCCAATGGGGGGTGGGTATGGGGGGGGGGAGGCACCCCCGCCCGCGGGGGCGTGGGGGGCGGGGTCCAAAACACCAAACCCTCAACAACTAAACCTCCACTAAACATTACACAACACTTGAGTAAAGAGACCATGTTATTACGCCATGGTAATTACTCCCCTACACATATATTCCGGCACAAACCCCAAAAAATGAAAAAACTCCACACAAACTATCTGACAAACGACGTAACACAAATTGATACCCAAAGAGCGGATAGTGTTTGAAACATACAACACTGATCTATCGTTCTGCCGAACCGTAAACAACCTACAACCTGACCTCTATTCGCAAACCCATCACACTATTCCTGCCACCCCCCACCATGGATACTTCGAACGTCACATCGATAGGATCCTAGGCATCCGCAGGCACGCCTAACCGCAACCCCTTCTGAGGGAGAGTAGCTCGAGTGGGGCGCGCTACTCAGGGGCAGGTGAGGAACTAGCGCCCATCGTGCCGAGAGGGAGATCACAGATCTAACGGTAGGAGAGGGCCAGAGGCAAGGGGCGCGGAATCGGCCATCCCGCCCGTCACGTCAGGCGACTTAATCAGCCCAAATCAACTCCTGCCACATAACAAGCCGTCAGAGGAGCCAATGAAATCCTATGCCAAGATATGTAATCAACCCTCATAAAAACCATTTTCCCGATACACCGGAATGAAAAGAACCATATATAGATACATGATCCTGTCAAGCCGCAAATGATGTAGTAAATCTAGAAGCTCATTATTTATCCGCATAGGGAGCATCTCATCGATAGTAATGGATTCCACACAAGCGTAAAATATCCAGTGCGATATCGGCATTTCGCTTTTGGCAACTCCATTGTCATAGGAGCGATTGAATATCTCCAAAACCAGAGACCTAGCAGCTTCATCAATGCTGTGAATTCAGTAGTAGGTATTTAATTGACGTAGGATAAATCTCTAGTCTTCGCCCTTTGCTTTTGACGCGAATTGTGGTTGGCGAATGCCAGACATTGTACAGAGATGAAAAATGCTGGAGTTACACTAGCAGAAGATTACTAGTTTTTTGATGGCATGTTCTACAGGGAAATGAAGCTTCAGTTATTTTTGTTTTCTGGTGTATGACCACAAAAAGAATATTGTTGGAGAGAAATCACCATCCCTCAGTCCCTTCGCAGATGCGCTAGGTCATCGACGAAAAAGATTTGGTTTTTTTCTTTGTTTTCCGGACATCTTAATGGATCTTTTGGTTGTCACTAACCTATGAACCTTCAGACGCTGCATGAGACTGATAGCATGCATTTCATACTAACTTTCGAAGATGGAGAGAGTCCGGGAAAGTGTGCCTGTCTTGATCGGAAAGATGTTCCGGTTAAGGGACTGATTTCGAAAGCTCATCAATAATGAGGCTTTACTGAGTATTGCTTCGTTATTCCGTCACTGAAGACGTTTTGTGTTCCAAGTAGAGGTTGGTGATGCGAAATCTGTTGTTTTCAGCTGCAAGAATCACCATCTTGGATCCCGGCATCGTTTTCGCCAACTTGACGAAGAGAAAAGTCCTAGTTGTATTCAACAGCTCGTCATCAGACTTGAATACCCAATGACCGAACAGCTCCAGCTCCAGCTGCCATATGGCAATGACCGCACACAAAAGTGTGTCGGGTCACAGGCTGTAAATCCTATCCAAGTTTTTGCTTTCAGCGATGATTGCAACTGTCCATTCATCTGAAACTGGTGAAGATGTTGGCATTTTATTGTACAGAATCGAATCAAGGACCTGAAGATAAGTTTACAAAATTCCAAGGAATAGGAGCAGTTTGCAGATAATTGATTTAGTTGTAGAAGATTATTAATGGCTTTAGAAATAACTCAATGACAAATACCAGAGAAATAGCTCGTTCAATAGTCGATCATGTTAATTAAAGATTGGCAATGATGAAATGATATCATTTTTGTTCCATTATATTTTCTAATCATAGATTGTTCGCATTTTGTATTGATGCAAATTTGGGCTCTTTCGTTTGTTCTACCATGTCCCCTCTCCACTGGTTGATTTATGTAGCGAAAAGCAACAGGCTATTGTCTGTCAGCCTGTCTATCACACAACGCTAGTCTAAAAACACTAGTTTGAATTTGTTTTTTCTGACTTGTCTTAGTTTTTATAATACGAGCATAATAAAGAGCTCGTAAATAATAATAATACGAGCTCGAGTGTACAAAGCTTAAATCGAAACTTGCGTTTTCTAATGTATAGGCCATATGCCCTACCTAAGTTTTTGATATACAAGAAGCTTTGTATGACTAAACCGCTTTCTTCGGCCTTCCATTATTTGGAATATATCGATACTGCATGCAATCTTATTTTAGCTTCACTGCTAAGAGCAGAAAAAGTAGCATGGTAGCAGTGTAATTCGAAAAATTTGTATGACCAGATCTATCTACGTTGTAGGCCTACGCATATTTCACTAAAAAATGGTACATTTTCATCATGAAAAAAATAAAATGATGTCATTTAAAAAATGAAATGATTTCATTGCCGACCATTGATGCTAATTGAAATGAAGATTCAGACTTGATGTCGACAACGGACATTTCAATGGGCGATATTGAAGGGAAACGAACTAAGTTCCAAGGGAAATTGCAGACAATTGAAGTATTTGCAGAATAAAATTGATGACTTGGAATATCCAATAGGTATACAAGGAATCAATGTCACCGCCTTTTTGGTGAGATGACCACTCCAAGTTCTATCCCTCCTTGAAGTTGATCAGGCAATGAACAATCTTTGAGAGAACGACACGAATATGCTCGAACGATCAAGGTTGTTGTCAATCCTGAAGTCTGAAGCCGGAGTTGGAGTCTGGGATTGTATAGTCCATCAATATTAATTGAGCTGGCCAAAAGTAGAGCCACTCCCCAGAAGCAAAGTCACACCCCATCAAAGCAGGTCCAATCGCCTCGTAAAATGCAAAATGTTGCGCATCCGTAAAGCCACTCCCAATCCTTCAATTATTAATCGCCTCGCAGCATGGGCAGGTCTTGGAAGCAATCATGGTTGTTAATAATTGAGCTGGGCAAAATTAGATATAAAAACTAGATGTTTCGATAAGATGTCCGCAAGACCCGACTTCGGCAATGAAATTCAAAGCACCAATTTGAATGTAAACCGTACAAAAGACAATCACACTTGTACAGTTGATGGAACGAAGTTGAAAAGGGCACCGCTCACTCGGATCGTGAAGCGAGACACTTGACACATTGGGTGACTGCTGCGATCGGGCGAAGTGTGGTGTACTTGTAGCTGATCTAGCCCCACAGCGTGATTGTATCTGCAGTAGCAACGCGGCGGAAGTGAGGAAAAGAGAATCTGATTCGGACTGCGGGCACAGAGCGAGTGAAATCTGGACGGTTCGTCTCGGGATTCCAACGGTGAAGGTGGTTTATGTAAATAATACGCACACCGAAAACATTGTCTAGCTCATCTTTGATATCGTCTGTCTTGATTGAGAGACTGACACTTCGCAAAATTTGCTCCATGATTTGTTTCACTGGAGGAATGCGTACCAGGTGGTGGCGTGTCATTGCGTGAAGGGGGGACATGGCACTACGACTTGTGTTTATAATGGCTGCAACAGTGTGCGGATGTTCACAGGGCACGGAGAACCCTGAATCATCTTTCAGTGGACGTAATACGTGAAAGTTGCCTAGGTGGTTGAATTGGTCTAGTGCCAAGGCCATCTGCCCAATAGAAAATCTTCCCGTAGTTGGGTGAAGACAACTCCGCGGCTGATAGTAGCAAGCGTCTGTTGAGGATTTTCAATCTCAAATGTGTTAAGACGTTGGAATAAGTCATCAGAGGACTGTGGTATATGAGTGGAAAAACTGTGTTCATCGTTCTAATGCTTGAGCATGGCGATGCGGCATTATTGCGCGTGTCAGATATCGGGATCGATTGCGACTGGGTGCCAGGAGTAGACGCTCTTGAGTTATTGAAGAGGGATTCAATGTCTTCTATCTAAAGTGCTGTATTGCAAGATGCACATAGATATCGGAGCAATAGTATTAGTAGGCCTAGGCTCTCGGATTTTTCGATCTTGTTGTGAAACTCAATTTGACATCTAACTGCTTAATGATCACATATTGATGATAATAATGTGATAAAAGTCATTAGTCAATGAAAATATTACTTAGAAGACATTACCTACAGTGTGAGAAAAAAAGTATGGAATAATTTATCTTTCCTTGACATTTTTCAGGCTACATACAATTCCTTGCCTCTGACATTGATACAGTTGCATACATTGTACTCTACTGTCTTATTTATTGTTCGACTGTTCTCTAGGCTCAACAAGCAAGGTACTTGAGCACTATTTACCAACTTTCATGCTTAGTTATAATGAATTTCGATATTCAAATATTATCTCCCTATTTACCAGAATTTGCATGAAAAGTAAAAACTATCAAGTTGCATTTCAATTGTAATGAAAACAAATATTTCCATCATATTTCAAGTTTGCATCTCAAATAATAGATCAATAACTCTCCATGCTTGCAAAAATATTTCAGAAATATAAAGAATCTCACTGGAAAACAACATCATAATCAGTACTTGGTAGGGTAGCCGTGGTTCTTTAACACAGCTTTCATTCTTCTGGGCATCGAAGCCACCAGCCGTTGACACTCCTCTAATGTAACATTCATGCACCAAATTAGTTGGATCTCCGTCTTGAGTTCACCGACATTGCGATAAGTCCTTGAATGAAGCTTTCTCTTCATCATTTGCCAAAGATTTTCTATTGGGTTTATGTCGGGACTGTTGCCTGGCCAGTCCAACAACTGCACGTTATGCTGTGAAAAGCAAGATTTCGCCTTTTTCGACACATGGCATGGCGCCGAGTCTTGTTGAAAAATTGTAGTTTGGTGGATGGTCATAAACTGGAGCAATTTGTCATCTAGGACTGCCAGGTACTTGCTCGTGTTCATCCGTTCACCTTTGTTCAGGAATGTTATGGCACCGCGCCCTTGATAGCTGAAGCATCCCCAGACCATCACAGAATCCGGGTGCTTCAATGTCTTGGTTGTGTATCGAGGAGATAGTGGTGATGATCCCATCGGTCGTCGAACATGCTGTCGGAGATTGTGATGCACTTGGAAAGTTGATTCATCGCTAGACATCACCTTCTTCCACTGCTCAACTGTCCATGTTTCGTGAGCTTTACAGAACGCGAGTCGTTTCCGCCTAGCAGCTTGCGTAATGACAGGCTTTTTGACAGGACGCCTTGATGGTAATTTGAATTTATTCTTCAACCTCACTTGAATTGTTCTTGTTGTAACATTGTCCAAATGTGGAGTCAATTCTTGCTTTATTTCCAACGATGTTATGAACAGCTCTTTCATAACAGCCCGTCTAATGGCGATGTCAACTCGATCCGTGGTTTTCCTTGGGCGACCAGTACGATGTCTTGATGCTGTTGATCCTGTTTCACGTTGTGTCTTTAACACCTTGCTTACACTGCCTTGAGTCACACCCGTTCTTCTTGTAATCTCGGTCTGGGAAAACCTTGTATGTTTGTGTAATGTAACAATATGCGCCTTGATCCCTTCACTAAGTTCTCTCGTCTTCACCATCTCGTCTACAATGGATCCCATTATAATGAATCACATGAGGGAAGTTGACCTCGGAATCTTCACTCTACATTGTAATCCAATCAAAAGCTCGTCACTCAGCCGCACTCCTCATCAGCAACAGATATGCAGCCTTATTGGCCACTTGTACGTAGCATTGTACGCTGACAATGACGAATGCCAATAGTAGGCAAATGTCTGACAGTCGATGTCATCCTGCTTTGACCTTCCTATCGAGAATGAGTAGCAAACATAGAAACTATTTATTAAATGAGCTGACGACTCGAAATGCTGATATTGAGGAGACTCAGAATACAAAGTTGAAGCATGAACATAACAATAACAATGTAATATAGTCAGTTTGCTGGCCAGCTAGTCTCATCAGAATGACTTCGTTAGAAAAACAGCGAGTGAAATAAAATTATTCCATAGTTTTTTCGTACACTGTACTTCAATTCAATTCAAATCAAGTGTGACCAACTCACACAAACAAACACATCCGAGAATAATATCAACACAAATAACATACAGAGTGTTATTAAAAGAATGATATTTCTGTAGTGAATTTTAGATTGCAGTAGTGCTTGTTTAGAAACTCATGAAATTTATGTATGTCATCATGGTTATTGAAAACACAAATGCAATCATCGACATATCTTGAACATAATAGAAGTACAGACTCTTCATTCAGCGAAGTTTGCTCAAGTTCAGTCAGGAACAAATTCGCTAACGTTGGAGAAAGGGGAGATTCCATCGATGCACCATCAACTTGAGTGCAGATATCATTTTCAAATAGGAAGCAACCTTGTGTTGAAAGTTTACATAAATGTAAATGTAGAAGAGAACTTGTTTCTTCATCGGCGTCTTCGATGATGCGTGGTAAAGAATTGACCTTTCACAAAAGTCTTTGGCACAGTTTGCTTGTAAAATCTCCACAATGTAATTTTGGTGTTATTATCACCATATTATTTATCGAACACTCAAAAATCACTTCATTCTTCAACTCAAGCTCCGTGACATTGGTTTGTCAGTCTCTGTAGCAGATGACGCTCAGGTAGAACTATGTAAAGTAATAGAATGTCATTGTTTTGAGCAGCAAATAAAGGCTGGTGAATAGAACTTTTAAATGCTGTCGGTGATATTTGCTTAGAAAATGCAAATTTTGATGCATTTTGCTTTATGTCTTCTACTGTTTCAATTCAAATAAGATCTCTACTTCTCAGAGCATAATTCATCATTGGACAACTGAACCAAACGCATGGATATGTGCATCCATGATCCTGCAAGCCGCAAATGATGTTAGTATAATCTAGAAGCTCATTATTTATCCGCATAGGGAGCATCTCATCGAGTAGTAATGGATTCCACACAAGCGGTAAAATATCCAGTGCGATATCGGCATTTCGCTTTTGGCAACTCCATTGTCATAGGAGCGATTGAATATCTCCAAAACCAGAGACCTAGCAGCTTCATCAATGCTGTGAATTCAGTAGTAGGTATTTAATTGACGTAGGATAAATCTCTAGTCTTCGCCCTTTTGCTTTTGACGCGAATTGTGGTTGGCGAATGCCAGACATTGTACAGAGATGAAAAATGCTAGAGTTACACTAGCAGAAGATTACTAGTTTTTTTGATGGCATGTTCTACAGGGAAATGAAGCTTCAGTTATTTTTGTTTTCTGGTGTATGACCACAAAAAGAATATTGTTGGAGAGAAATCACCATCCCTCAGTCCCTTCGCAGATGCGCTAGGTCATCGACGAAAAAGTGTTGGTTTTTTCTTTGTTTTCCGGACATCTTAATGGATCTTTTGGTTGTCACTAACCTATGAACCTTCAGACGCTGCATGAGACTGATAGCATGCATTTCATACTAACTTTCGAAGATGGAGAGAGTCCGGGAAAGTGTGCCTGTCTTGATCGGAAAGATGTTCCGGTTAAGGGACTGATTTCGAAAGCTCATCAATAATGAGGCTTTACTGAGTATTGCTTCGTTATTCCGTCACTGAAGACGTTTGTGTTCCAAGTAGAGGTTGGTGATGCGAATCTGTTGTTTTCAGCTGCAAGAATCACCATCTTGGATCCCGGCATCGTTTCGCCAACTTGACGAAGAGAAAAGTCCTAGTTGTATTCAACAGCTCGGTCATCAGACTTGAATACCCAATGACCGAACAGCTCCAGCTCCAGCTGCCATATGGCAATGACCGCACACAAAAGTGTGTCGGGTCACAGGCTGTAAATCCTATCCAAGTTTTTGCTTTCAGCGATGATTGCAACTGTCCATTCATCTGAAACTGGTGAAGATGTTGGCATTTTATTGTACAGAATCGAATCAAGGACCTGAAGATAAGTTTACAAAATTCCAAGGAATAGGAGCAGTTGCAGATAATTGATTTAGTTGTAGAAGATTATTAATGGCTTAGAAATACTCAATGACAAATACCAGAGAAATAGCTCGTTCAATAGTCGATCATGTTAATTAAAGATTGGCAATGATGAAATGATATCATTTTTGTTCCATTATATTTTCTAATCATAGATTGTTCGCATTTTGTATTGATGTAAATTTGGGCTCTTTCGTTTGTTCTACCCATGTCCCTCTCCACTGGTTGATTTATGTAGCGAAAAGCAACAGGCTATTGTCTGTCAGCCTGTCTATCACACAACGCTAGTCTAAAAACACTAGTTTGAATTTGTTTTTTCTGACTTGTCTTAGTTTTTATAATACGAGCATAATAAAGAGCTCGTAAATAATAATAATATGAGCTCGAGTGTACAAAGCTTAAATCGAAACTTGCGTTTTCTAATGTATAGGCCATATGCCCTACCTAAGTTTTGATATACAAGAAGCTTTGTATGACTAAACCGCTTTCTTCGGCCTTCCATTATTTGGAATATATCGATACTGCATGCAATCTTATTTTAGCTTCACTGCTAAGAGCAGAAAAAGTAGCATGGTAGCAGTGTAATTCGAAAAATTTGTATGACCAGATCTATCTACGTTGTAGGCCTACGCATATTTCACTAAAAAATGGTACATTTTCATCATGAAAAAAATAAAATGATGTCATTTAAAAAATGAAATGATTTCATTGCCGACCATTGATGCTAATTGAAATGAAGATTCAGACTTGATGTCGACAACGGACATTTCAATGGGCGATATTGAAGGGAAACGAACTAAGTTCCAAGGGAAATTGCAGACAATTGAAGTATTTGCAGAATAAAATTGATGACTTGGAATATCCAATAGGTATACAAGGAATCAATGTCACCGCCTTTTTGGTGAGATGACCACTCCAAGTTCTATCCCTCCTTGAAGTTGATCAGGCAATGAACAATCTTTGAGAGAACGACACGAATATGCTCGAACGATCAAGGTTGTTGTCAATCCTGAAGTCTGAAGCCGGAGTTGGAGTCTGGGATTGTATAGTCCATCAATATTAATTGAGCTGGCCAAAAGTAGAGCCACTCCCCAGAAGCAAAGTCACACCTCATCAAAGCAGGTCCAATCGCCTCGTAAAATGCAAAATGTTGCGCATCCGTAAAGCCACTCCCAATCCTTCAATTATTAATCGCCTCGCAGCATGGGCAGGTCTTGGAAGCAATCATGGTTGTTAATAATTGAGCTGGGCAAAATTAGATATAAAAACTAGATGTTTCGATAAGATGTCCGCAAGACCCGACTTCGGCAATGAAATTCAAAGCACCAATTTGAATGTAAACCGTACAAAAGACAATCACACTTGTACAGTTGATGGAACGAAGTTGAAAAGGGCACCGCTCACTCGGATCGTGAAGCGAGACACTTGACACATTGGGTGACTGCTGCGATCGGGCGAAGTGTGGTGTACTTGTAGCTGATCTAGCCCCACAGCGTGATTGTATCTGCAGTAGCAACACGGCGGAAGTGAGGAAAAGAGAATCTGATTCGGACTGCGGGCACAGAGCGAGTGAAATCTGGACGGTTCGTCTCGGGATTCCAACGGTGAAGGTGGTTTATGTAAATAATACGCACACCGAAAACATTGTCTAGCTCATCTTTGATATCGTCTGTCTTGATTGAGAGACTGACACTTCGCAAAATTTGCTCCATGATTTGTTTCACTGGAGGAATGCGTACCAGGTGGTGGCGTGTCATTGCGTGAAGGGGGGACATGGCACTACGACTTGTGTTTATAATGGCTGCAACAGTGTGCGGATGTTCACAGGGCACGGAGAACCCTGAATCATCTTTCAGTGGACGTAATACGTGAAAGTTGCCTAGGTGGTTGAATTGGTCTAGTGCCAAGGCCATCTGCCCAATAGAAAACCTTCCCGTAGTTGGGTGAAGACAACTCCGCGGCTGATAGTAGCAAGCGTCTGTTGAGGATTTTCAATCTCAAATGTGTTAAGACGTTGGAATAAGTCATCAGAGGACTGTGGTATATGAGTGGAAAAACTGTGTTCATCGTTCTAATGCTTGAGCATGGCGATGCGGCATTATTGCGCGTGTCAGATATCGGGATCGATTGCGACTGGGTGCCAGGAGTAGACGCTCTTGAGTTATTGAAGAGGGATTCAATGTCTTCTATCTAAAGTGCTGTATTGCAAGATGCACATAGATATCGGAGCAATAGTATTAGTAGGCCTAGGCTCTCGGATTTTTCGATCTTGTTGTGAAACTCAATTTGACATCTAACTGCTTAATGGATCACATATTGATGATAATAATGTGATAAAAGTCATTAGTCAATGAAAATATTACTTAGAAGACATTACCTACAGTGTGAGAAAAAAAGTATGGAATAATTTATCTTTCCTTGACATTTTTCAGGCTACATACAATTCCTTGCCTCTGACATTGATACAGTTGCATACATTGTACTCTACTGTCTTATTTATTGTTCGACTGTTCTCTAGGCTCAACAAGCAAGGTACTTGAGCACTATTTACCAACTTTCATGCTTAGTTATAATGAATTTCGATATTCAAATATCATCTCCCTATTTACTAGAATTTGCGTGAAAAGTAAAAACTATCAAGTTGCATTTCAATTGTAATGAAAACAAATATTTCCATCATATTTCAAGTTTGCATCTCAAATAATAGATCAATAACTCTCCATGCTTGCAAAAATATTTCAGAAATATAAAGAATCTCACTGGAAAACAACATCATAATCAGTACTTGGTAGGGTAGCCGTGGTTCTTTAACTTGTTATATCAGTTTACGACTAATTTTGTAATGTATTTTGGACCTCCTCTGATTCTCAATAGGGGGTCGTTTTTGTTTTCAATAAACGCTTACTTACTTACTTACTTGCACAGCTTTCATTCTTCTGGGCATCGAAGCCACCAGCCGTTGACACTCCTCTAATGTAACATTCATGCACCAAATTAGTTGGATCTCCGTCTTGAGTTCACCGACATTGCGATAAGTCCTTGAATGAAGCTTTCTCTTCATCATTTGCCAAAGATTTTCTATTGGGTTTATGTCGGGACTGTTGCCTGGCCAGTCCAACAACTGCACGTTATGCTGTGAAAAGCAAGATTTCGCCTTTTTCGACACATGGCATGGCCCCGAGTCTTGTTGAAAAATTGTAGTTTGGTGGATGGTCATAAACTGGAGCAATTTGTCATCTAGGACTGCCAGGTACTTGCTCGTGTTCATCCGTTCACCTTTGTTCAGGAATGTTATGGCACCGCGCCCTTGATAGCTGAAGCATCCCCAGACCATCACAGAATCCGGGTGCTTCAATGTCTTGGTTGTGTATCGAGGAGATAGTGGTGATGATCCCATCGGTCGTCGAACATGCTGTCGGAGATTGTGATGCACTTGGAAAGTTGATTCATCGCTAGACATCACCTTCTTCCACTGCTCAACTGTCCATGTTTCGTGAGCTTTACAGAACGCGAGTCGTTTCCGCCTAGCAGCTTGCGTAATGACAGGCTTTTTGACAGGACGCCTTGATGGTAATTTGAATTTATTCTTCAACCTCACTTGAATTGTTCTTGTTGTAACATTGTCCAAATGTGGAGTCAATTCTTGCTTTATTTCCAACGATGTTATGAACAGCTCTTTCATAACAGCCCGTCTAATGGCGATGTCAACTCGATCCGTGGTTTTCCTTGGGCGACCAGTACGATGTCTTGATGCTGTTGATCCTGTTTCACGTTGTGTCTTTAACACCTTGCTTACACTGCCTTGAGTCACACCCGTTCTTCTTGTAATCTCGGTCTGGGAAAACCTTGTATGTTTGTGTAATGTAACAATATGCGCCTTGATCCCTTCACTAAGTTCTCTCGTCTTCACCATCTCGTCTACAATGGATCCCATTATAATGAATCACATGAGGGAAGTTGACCTCGGAATCTTCACTCTACATTGTAATCCAATCAAAAGCTCGTCACTCAGCCGCACTCCTCATCAGCAACAGATATGCAGCCTTATTGGCCACTTGTACGTAGCATTGTACGCTGACAATGACGAATGCCAATAGTAGGCAAATGTCTGACAGTCGATGTCATCCTGCTTTGACCTTCCTATCGAGAATGAGTAGCAAACATAGAAACTATTTATTAAATGAGCTGACGACTCGAAATGCTGATATTGAGACTCAAAATACAAAGTTGAAGCATGAACATAACAATAACAATGTAATATAGTCAGTTTGCTGGCCAGCTAGTCTCATCAGAATGACTTCGTTAGAAAAACAGCGAGTGAAATAAAAT
Source organism: Prostheceraeus crozeri (assembly GCA_907163375.1). Taxonomy (NCBI): domain Eukaryota; kingdom Metazoa; phylum Platyhelminthes; order Polycladida; family Euryleptidae; genus Prostheceraeus; species Prostheceraeus crozeri. The sequence continues at coordinate 25,512 of CAJQUW010014917.1, forward strand.
TATTCCATAGTTTTTTCGTACACTGTACTTCAATTCAATTCAAATCAAGTGTGACCAACTCACACAAACAAACACATCCGAGAATAATATCAACACAAATAACATACAGAGTGTTATTAAAAGAATGATATTTCTGTAGTGAATTTTAGATTGCAGTAGTGCTTGTTTAGAAACTCTTGAAATTTATGTATGTCATCATGGTTATTGAAAACACAAATGCAATCATCGACATATCTTGAACATAATAGAGGTGCAGACTCTTCATTCAGCGAAGTTTGCTCAAGTTCAGTCAGGAACAAATTCGCTAACGTTGGAGAAAGGGGAGATTCCATCGATGCACCATCAACTTGAGTGCAGATATCATTTTCAAATAGGAAGCAACCTTGTGTTGAAAGTTTACATAAATGTAAATGTAGAAGAGAACTTGTTTCTTCATCGGCGTCTTCGATGATGCGTGGTAAAGAATTGACCTTTCACAAAAGTCTTTGGCACAGTTTGCTTGTAAAATCTCCACAATGTAGTTTTGGTGTTATTATCACCATATTATTTATCGAACACTCAAAAATCACTTCATTCTTCAACTCAAGCTCCCGTGACATTGGTTTGTCAGTCTCTGTAGCAGATGACGCTCAGGTAGAACTATGTAAAGTAATAGAATGTCATTGTTTTGAGCAGCAAATAAAGGCTGGTGAATAGAACTTTCAAAGGGTGTCGGTGATATTTGCTTAGAAAATGCAAATTTTGATGCATTTTGCTTTATGTCTTCTACTGTTTCAATTCAAATAAGATCTCTACTTCTCAGAGCATAATTCATCATTGGACAACTGAACCAAACGCATGGATATGTGCATCCATGATCCTGCAAGCCGCAAATGATGTTAGTATAATCTAGAAGCTCATTATTTATCCGCATAGGGAGCATCTCATCGAGTAGTAATGGATTCCACACAAGCGGTAAAATATCCAGTGCGATATCGGCATTTCGCTTTTGGCAACTCCATTATCATAGGAGCGATTGAATATCTCCAAAACCAGAGACCTAGCAGCTTCATCAATGCTGTGAATTCAGTAGTAGGTATTTAATTGACGTAGGATAAATCTCTAGTCTTCGCCCTTTTGCTTTTCACGCGAATTGTGGTTGGCGAATACCAGACATTGTACAGAGATGAAAAATGCTGTAGTTACAATAGCAGAAGATTACTAGTTTTTTGATGGCATGTTCTACAGGGAAATGAAGCTTCAGTTATTTTTGTTTTCTGGTGTATAACCACAAAAAGAATATTGTTGGAGAGAAATCACCATCCCTCAGTCCCTTCGCAGATGCGCTAGGTCATCGACGAAAAAGTGTTGGTTTTTTCTTTGTTTTCCGGACATCTTAATGGATCTTTTGGTTGTCACTAACCTATGAACCTTCAGACGCTGCATGAGACTGATAGCATGCATTTCATACTAACTTTCGAAGATGGAGAGAGTCCGGGAAAGTGTGCCTGTCTTGATCGGAAAGATGTTCCGGTTAAGGGACTGATTTCGAAAACTCATCAATAATGAGGCTTTACTGAGTATTGTTTCGTTATTCCGTCACTGAAGACGTTTGTGTTCCAAGTAGAGGTTGGTGATGCGAATCTATTGTTTTCAGCTGCAAGAATCACCATCTTGGATCCCGGCATCGTTTCGCCAACTTGACGAAGAGAAAAGTCCTAGTTGTATTCAACAGCTCGGTCATCAGACTTGAATACCCAATGACCGAACAGCTCCAGCTCCAGCTGCCATATGGCAATGACCGCACACAAAAGTGTGTCGGGTCACAGGCTGTAAATCCTATCCAAGTTTTTGCCTGATCTTTTTCACGGAGGGAGAAAACTTGTAGTGGTCATCTCACCAAAAAGGAGGTAGCATCGATTCCTTGTATACCTGTACATTTCTGACCTCAAGTCTCTTAAATATTTGACATCTCTGCTAGCGCACTCAAATTTGTGACGCTCTGTTCGTACTTGTATCGTAGAGATGAATTATTTTTCTGTGTATAACATAATCGAACTTTTGAGTTATCTATTATACTTTGTATTTCCTTGTTATCTACTTATCAACATAATTGTCTAGCTACTTATCTTTATATTTGCGCCATAAAACTTTGTTTTTTGTAATCTCAAGCGAGACTGGGAAATTATTGTCCGGTAGTTGGGAATCGAGGTTCAGTAACTTAATGTGAGCGTCGACGCAACCTGTCGCTGATCTCTTTTTTCTTTCCCGGACAGAACTGCCGGGCAGTGGGTTTCACACCCAGGAGTTGCTTACCCCGTTGCACGCAAAAGGACCATACCTAAAACCATACCTAATAGTGGCCTTCCGAGTATGGCGAATGTAATTTAAATATTTCATCTCTGTTTCAGCTGATCTTAGTCAACATCAAATAATATTGTTTGTCTTTCCCAGTGCACAGCTGTCCCCAAAATTTCTTGCTCAGCTGATTTTGGTATTTTGTTTCGTCAGATATTCTCTCTCTATAGCGCTCATTTCCTCAGTTGCTGTCGTAACTCACAGACAAACGGCGAGTCTGATAGCTGAATCCTTTTCTGAGCTGTCCGTCAGTTCGACAGTTTTATGCCTAATAGCTGTGATCACTCCATTTTCCGGGATGCCCAATTGACGGATAGTTATTGTTTTGTCAAGGATCTTCCCATCATATTGGAAAGTGATATTCGAGGACTTATGGATGATATTTTTCAGCCTATAATGAGGCTTTAGTGAGTATTCACAAACTTGGATCCCGGCATCGTTTCGCCAACTTGACGAAGAGAAAAGTCCTAGTTATATTCAACAGCTCGGTCATCAGACTTGAATACCCAATGACCGAACAGCTCCAGCTCCAGCTGCCATATGGCAATGACCGCACACAAAAGTGTGTCGGGTCACAGGCTGTAAATCCTATCCAAGTTTTTGCTTTCAGCGATGATTGCAACTGTCCATTCATCTGAAACTGGTGAAGCTGTTGCCGTTTTATTGAACAGAATCGAAATAATCGGTGCTCACATCAACAAGCAGATCATGATCGAAGTTTCTGCCCCGAATGTCGACTTTCTGAAAAAGAATTTTGCGACGAGTAAAATACATGTGTACAGATGAATGTACGTTACGTTCTACAATGCAGTAGACCGGTCATAGGCCTACTATCTTTTCATTTCAATTTATACAATGTCGAATATTGGGTAGTCTGCAGATATCGTTTGGAGACCTATAGACATTGAACAATGGTAGTGTGTGATGATGCTGTGTGTGTCAGCAAGAACAAGGTATTCATACTTGAAAATGTATCGTGTTAAATGATAAGTGTATCGTTTAGATTTCATGAAACATTCTTTTGGTTACTCATTGATTTACTTAATGTATTACATGCTTACAATAATATAATTTTGATGAAAGAAAATTAGGCTATACCTCAGTCCATTATATATTTCATATTAATTTCAATTAAATGACGAAAATAACATTGAAAAATTCGATTGAGAAAGGGTGTAAACATGTTTTTGGCACTATTATAGATGATATTATTGTATTTAACACAATGAGTAAAAGTAGTAATATTATACATGCAGTTTTGGCTTCTTCAGTACACTTACCTTGTTTGTATTCCAGATCCGAGAAGCTTGTTTTGTATTCGTAGAATCCAAACTCAGTAATTTTCATTTCACGAATCTTGCTGAACTCGATTTATTCTCCGTCGAGAATTCTGGTTCTTTTGACCAACTTCAATTCCTGTGATAATTTCTTGGCTTGAATAAATCCTGCTGACATCTCAGTGACCTGAAATGGATTGCTTCGTTTTGTCGTGCGCATAATGGTTCGATAGTCCTCCGGAGTGAAAATCCTTACATGTTTCCGGTAGGACTTCTCAGTAAGGCCGAAATCCCGATCAGAATCCATGTATGTGTCACCAATTTCAGGAAATTTATGTTCCACCTTTTTTAATCTTCCACTTGCAATATAAAATTGCCATAATGTGAGAACATGAAAATTCTTGTTTTGTCCGGCACATGAGTCTGACTAGGCAACGAGTTCTCGAATGTTTTGGAGTTCGTCATTCTCGAGCAAAGCCAGAATCGAAGAAACGATTTCCTCACATCCTCTCCCTGCTTGGTTTTTGGTCCACGTATGCAGGTAACCGTTGTTTATTCTATCAAAGCAAATATGGATACCAACATTATACACCCAGAGCTGTGATAAATAGAAGGCCACAGAAGTAGGCACTTTTGGTAAAGGCAAAAGTCTTTTCCATATCAAAAGTGATGAAAGCTTGTGTTTTTGACTCTAGCGAGCTTCTGCGATCTTCCTTCATCTTCGAAATACCCATTTCTATTTCTGATTTATGCAAATCGTCGGCTTCCCCAGAATCACAGCGTGTACAAACATCTGATTTGATTGATCCAAATCCTAAATTGAAATCGCAATTAGATATTTTCCTGTAAATGGTTGACGAAACTGGATCCGTGGCATCATCTACACATTGTGTTCTGTATAGATCATCATTTTCCCAGTGGAAAGAATTGGACTGAGGTATTTTCTGTTGGGATTCTTTGTGCGGCTATAATGGGAAGTTTCTGTCGGGAAAGATGCGATATGGTTTCTTACTGCTTCAATTCTTGCTTCTGAAATACGACTTGGTCGATTTTGATGACAACCCTGATCATTTGGAGAAGGATAAAACAAGTTTGACGTCTTTAACTTTCTGATTCGGTCAATTACCGCCCGACTTACATCCAGTAACCTTCAGAATGCTTCCTTGCAAACTCGGCGCTTTTCAGTATCGATATTCACGGTTATTTTTATGCTGGTGTTTCGATTTTTCGTGTCAGATCGCACCCTTTCAACTATAGGCAGTTTTGTAATTTACTCCCAATGTTTCGGCGAGAGTATTCCAATCCTCGCCGCGATTAGAGCACTCGACTACTAATTCCCGATCTCTTGATGAAGCCGCTTTGTACTTTCGTCTTTTGAATTCTTCTGTATCTTCTACATCTTCTCGACACAACGGACAAAAGCGTTCTTCCATGGCAAGAATTGGTGCAGCACATTCCGAATGCAGTAGATGCAAGCAAGGATTCAGCCGCAAAACAGCCTTCCTCAGCATTGACATTTGACAAATCGCGCAATTCTCAGACACTTGCATTTCTAAGACTGTGGACCATGTCAGTGATCTACGATTTATATAGTCTATGGCAAAGGTAATGCGATCAAGTTGCTATCATCTGAAATTCAATTCACTTGTCAAACCATGCAATGCCTCTCTGAGCGTCGTTCTGAAGATCAATTTCTGCTTTCCGAACTACATGTTCCGTTTTCTGAAATACATTTTATGTTCTCTGAAATACATTTAACGTTTTCTGAAATTTAAGTTACCTTTCTGTAATACAACTGATACTTTCTAAATTTCATTTGCTATTGATAAAATACGTTTCATATTTTCCGAAATCCAACTGATATTTTACTATAATTTCTGAAATACATTTCATGAATCAAAAAATCATTTTGTGATATCTGAAATATAAATAACGTCATCTGATAGCCAATTTATGATATCTGATATCTAAGTTTTGAAATTGAAATTAAAGTCATGTTTTCTGAAATTGAACTCATCAATTCCAAAATTTTCTGAACTCCTATTCATGTTTCGGAAAATTATTTTGTGTTTTCTGAAAATCAAGTCGGATTTCTGAAATCCATTTTGTATCATCGGAAATCAATCGCGCCTTTTGGGAAATACATGTGAAAAAGGTGTAGATGTTCAGCAGTAGCACGACCTAGAAATACTGAATTCAGATACCTTGTTGAAACTCGATTTTCAAGGTTATTCCAAAACCGAATGATGATATCCATTTGGCCCTGTTGCTGTTTGGAATTGAGGGACTCATCAAAACAAACGATGAAGTCGTCGCATTCGACGATAGATGAGATAAGTATTTCACAAACGGAGCCAAACCAAAACAAATAATATAGCTACACTTGTCTCTGCCCAATGAGAAATGTTGGGCTATGTCACTTTTTGGAAACAAAACTCAGAAGACTTTCCCGATGTTATCCGTCGATCGGTAAGAGTCATGCGTTGAAACGACCTGAAGACACCATACAATTTCTGCCTTTAGTACATCATCACGAATGAACATTTTGTCGATAAGAGTTTGTTTTTCTGATTTGCTGGAAGAGGTTGTTTCATTGTTCTCCGTGGAAATATTAATATCCTGAGACTCAACCGGTGGACAGTCCGACGAGGTCGAAGAATTTTCCCCACGACGCTTTGAATCTGAGGAAATGGTCAATTGGTTTTTGTAAGTGTTAGCTATTTTTAGATGCTTTGCACTTTTCTAGTGACTGTTCAAAGCTTGAGACCCCATGTTGCTTAGAGAGAAGTTTTTCATACAAATAGTGCAATGTGCAGAATGAGGATCTCCAGATACCATTTTAAAAATTTTACTCCATTCTGGATGCAATGTAGAGTTAGTCACGGATTGCAGAAATGTGGATAATTTCTTTCTCGAAGCCTACAAAGAAAGACACATCGTTAAAATATGATACACAATGTAATATTAACATACATGTATTATTCAATATATCATAAAAAACTGGACCTCGTTATACATCAAACCTTAGGCTGAATTTATCTTCGACTTATAAAGTGTTAAACGTGATAAGCCCTATGTATCCTATACAGAATTAGGGTATGATCTGATCATACGTGATGACAATTCTCATCAATTTGCAAGTTTCATTTGATTATAGAGCAAAATAATTCTAGGCAGTGTCTCGGTCAGATATTTCTAACAAATTTAGGTTTATATACATCATTCTGTGGCCTGGACAATTCTGATCAAATCGACCACCACTGACTTCATAATAACCCAGCGTTCAATTTTCTGCATTTGTATTTTTCAGCTCAAAACATCATGCTAGTTTTGTCGTTATCTAAGATATCCCATGCTTTAGTTTTACTTACTCGGTATCTTGGTACAAATTGTTGACAAAGGATTTCGCCCAACTGGAAATCGTCGATGCGCATTGCACGGTTTTGTTCTTATGCAATAGATAATGCATAGATTTGAGGTCAAATACTCCTCTTGGAAATGTATACAGACATATGATGTTTGATTATTTACATGGAAATGAATTAGAAAAAGACAGCTTAATTGATCGTGTTGTAGCTAATGGAATCAATCCTATCATATCTGCATATTCGTCACGCAGATAGGTTCAGCAGTACGTCGAATTGTCCTGGCCTTATTGACTCAATTTCCTTCTTACTATCTTTCAGTGAATCTGACTTTAATCTGATTGATCTATTTTTCTCACTGACTATTGTTCATGCATGATAGTTAATATAAGACTGCAATATATACTAAATTCCAAAAGACTTGCCGCACTTCGATAGCTTGAGAAAGACACAATAAAAACTTCGATCTTTTACAATAAATATGAACAGCACAATTCCCACATTAAATGACAAGGATGCCAGGGCACACTAATACCGGGTGTGACTTCCCTTGGCAGTGATCACAGCTGGAACTCTTCTCTGCATACTGTCAATCAAGCTGTTGATGATGGATTCAGGAATTGCGTTCCACTCCTCCACAATCGCTTCTTCTAGGCTCTTCAAGGAGTCAATGTGTCCTCTTTTACTGATCCGACGCTTCATGAGATCCCACAGGTGCTCTATAGGATTAAGATCAGGAGATCTTGAAGGCCAGTCAAGTCTTCTGATTCTGTGGCTGGAACAAAAACGTTCAACTTGTACAGACCGATGCGCAGGAGCATTATCATCCTGAAAGAGGTGATTGCTTGGTGTTTCCTCGTCATCGAAAAATCGCTTGAGAAGATCGGTATAAGTCTTTCCGTTTACAAAGCTCTTTAAGATAGTCAACTTGCTTCTTCCACCAAACCAGATGGCTCCCCAAACGTGGATAGACCCTCCCATCGCTTGAACTGAAGCCTTGCAGTTTCTCTCCGCCATCCTTTGACCCATTTCTCTCCATACTCGCACACGCCTGTCGTTGTTCATGCGTCTAAAGCGAGATTCGTCAGAGAAGATGACATTTCTCCATGCTTGTCTCCAAGCACATTTTTTCATCGCCCACCTTTCTCGAGACTTCTTTTGATTGATGGAAAGCAAAGGGGCACAAAAAGATGCACGCTTCCTCAATCCAACAATTCGCAGTCTTCTGTAGACAGTCTGTAGGCTCACTCGCTCTTTCCACATGTTTCTGAGCTCCTTTGCCGAAGAAAAGTTGTGCTTTCTAGCCAAGCGTGTTAGAAGGCGATCTGAGCGGTGGGTGGTTTTTCTTCGTCGACCAGTTGTTCGCTTATCACAAAATTCTTGCTCTTGATGTTTCTTTTTCCATCGTTGAATTGTTCTTCTATCAACCTTGAGCATCTTGGCAATTTCTGTTACTTTGAGCATTTTCATTGATAATCCTACAGCAAGGCCCCGAAGATACGCATTGTCTTCTTTCTGGAGTTTACTGGAATGCAGTGCAACCTTCATCTTCATAGCGTTGTAACCAAAGAATTAGACAGGTCGTCTCTTCTTCTGTTTGACTCAGGGTTGGCAGGTTTTTCCCAGTGGTGGTAAATACCAGTGGTAAAAACCGGTAAGTACCGTCCTGGGAAAAACTGTGAAAATGGGAAAAAGTGGTCCATATTGGGAAAAACTTAAGTAAGAAGGCAAACATGAATGAAGTATGCAGTGCATCAATTTCTCATCAATATGCAGTTCAGGCTTACCTCTTTTGGTCTCTTCTAACATTACTAATAAATAAATAAAAACATATAAATTTTGTGTAATTGGTAAAATTACAGGTGACTTGTCCTACTTTTGAAATAAAAAAAAACAAAACGAAATTCAAAATTTATTAATTGATTTTTTGAGTTAAAGCCAATAAGCTCATATGCTATATTACTCTATACATGCAAATATCACATCTAGCTCGCAGCTTCACGTTCCCTCAAATTCTATTAGTCATTCGCAATTCAGGAGGAAAATGCAGATATGCAAGTAGTGTAACGATAAGCCAATTCTTTGAATTATGACGCTATATAGTGTACCTGAAATAACGATGGGTAGGCCTACTCAATTGACGATTTACTTAGAATGCTATTAATTGAAAATTCATAATCTTTGATTACAGTTAAACATAGGGCCAAATCTTAATCAATTAATACAATTTTCCATGCAAAAAGCAAAACGAAGTGAGTTACACAATCAATCTTTAATTACAGGACGAAACCTTGCCCATTATAAAACGATTTTCCATAGTCATATACTGTAAAACATAAGACGTAGGTTTTCACTACTTGAAAGAATGCATTCAAACACTAAATGCTAGTAATAAATTGAAAACTAGATAATCAAATATAGTCCTACTTGTTTACATGTGATTAACAATCCGCTATCAAAGATCCTCTCAAATACCGATTACATGACACCAATTTCGATGCTTTTTCCACACTCATTCTATTTCTGAGTTTTGTTTGCACAAGCCCCAATCCGGAGAAAAGTCGTTCAATTGACGCTGAACTGGCTGGCAGAAGCATCATTTTCAAAGCAAGATCACAGAAGTTGTCGGATACCATTCTGGTCGACTTCAGGCATTTCCACCAGGAAATAGGATCCATGTTTCTTACACATTCATCTGAGAACAATGATTTGGGAAACGGCGAGTCTTGCGCATGTAATTTATATATAAGAGGTAAAGCCGTTGGTAATAATTCCTTCAATTTGGATCTGCCCCTTTCTTGATCCTCGGCTGAAAGCTGACGGCCGTTGTAGCGTGGATGTAACATGTTCGCTAAAATATGCGTGGAATCAATGGCTTGGTCAAGCCTTTTCTTTACAAATACTTTGTTTGTTGCTAATTCATCACACTTATACAGGGAATTCCAAGTCTCACAAGCATCAGCAATATTGGCGTTGTCGCTTTGTAAGAAGTCCAACGAGCGGGAAATAGGGTATAACTTTTCGAACACACTTTTCACTTCCCGATTGAAGTCGTTATCATTTATTGTAGTCGCTATTCTACGATCGATCAAAGTTTCATTTTCAGCAACGATCATAAGTAGAAACGGTCTGTTTGTCATATACGTTTGTATACAGGATAATTGACTGTTCCATCTGGTACATCCCGGTAGTTGAGGCTTGACGGCTCCTTGTGTCTTGTACTCTTCAAGCAAACTATTTGGGACATGATGGTTTCTGAAGAATTTATTGACATCTGTGATTCTGTTCAACACATCAGTTGGCGAAACATCTTGACCGAGAAGGTTGAGTAGATGTGATGAACAACCGTAGACGAACAATGAATTGTCTTTGGCTTGTATTTCGTCTCTCATTACCTGCATTTTCTTCTCATTGTCCGTAACAACGCCAATCACAGTGCAGCCGAATTTCGAGAGAGCCAGTGAAATAGCTTCTTCTGCCAAAGAAGCGCAGTAAGCCCCGGTCTTTCGCGTGACTCCAACTTCAATAGAAGACAAGAAAAACGATGACTTGCCGTCATGAACACAATGTGCAATCACTGGTGAATTGTGGATATCGCTCCAACCATCTTGTACGAGGGTTACATATTTCCCGTCCAGTTCACTCTTGATGTTTCCTGTGATGGTATCGTAAGTCTTATCCAGTAATGTCGAAGAGAGTGCTTTTCGTTTGGGCGGTTGATATCCTGGTCTCAACATTTCAGTGAGACGAACAAACTCGGGATGTTCCGCAACATTAAACGGAATACTACAAGCGTAAAAGAAGTTAGCCACCTGTTGGTCCAATTTTTCTTTCATATTCTCTGATGTACGTGTTGCAAAATCAGAAATGCTACTTTGAATTCTTCTCTTTTTGAAAACTTGACATTCCGAATCGTCGTGTATTTGAGCACTCGGTTTAGAGGGAAGAGATTCATTGTCATTACTCGTATCACCACTACGCGAAGGATGGTCGACGTCGGCGGTAGTAGAATTTTTACATTTCTGAAGATGTTTTCTGAGTCTGTCTGCCTTAGCGCTAACATCAGTTTGGCACGAACGGCATCTAGCACTTCGTATCCTCCCGTTTTCTTCGATGGTCTGAAAGTCTTTCCACACTGGGTCAGAAGGTCTTCCTCCAGTTCCAACAGACATAACCAAGTTCTATGTATAATTGACACGAACGCAGCACTGATATATTCAGCCGAACAGTCTTCTTTACAACAGCAAAGGTACAGGCAGAATGAATATTTTGTTCATCTGTTCGATCACTATACTGTCGTCACTCGTCAACAGTTACCAATGGTGATAACGTGAAATCAGCGCTATTAATAGTCTCTGACAATCCCATAAAATCTTATCCTTCCATGCGTTAAGAGAGGATTGACAGCTGCACGCAGACATCAAATAGATGACGGACAACTCGAGCAGTTCCTAAGAATTGATTAAGGTCACGTTTGTAGAACTTACCATGCATATAAATCAGGCAGTTTTTCTCAATACGAAGTACGATCGATAAAACTATACATATAAAACCATACATATATGATCTCATCATACTTATCAATGAAAACTATGCTTAATGCGTTACTATTTATCTTCCTGACATCATACATGTACACAACATTCCATAAACCTAACAATAATAGGCATTTTTTCTAATCAACCACGTTCTCCCAATAATGTACCACTTTTTCCCAGTTTACTACCAGTTTTTCCCGGTATTTACCACTTTTTCCCGGTTTTTACCACTTTTTCCCACCTGCCGTGGGTAAAACTAGTTTTTCCCACAAAATTGCCAACCCTGGTTTGACTAGAAGGGAAACATTGGAACATGTAACGTAAATGAAATGGCACAATCTCCTGACTAAATACCATAGCAATCGAACAATGAGCAGCCAGTTCAACATTAAACACGTCAAATTGTGCAAAGTTTCAGTGACTGTTATCAACCGGATCACACAGCAAAGAGACACAGACGATGTCAAGTTCTACAGAGAAGTTTGTGAACGTTTTTTCGTGCGCCTGCTAACTTTTTTAAAAATGATCGGATGGCCCAACATTATCGAGAAAACTTTTGCGCAATGATCTGAATTCTTCGAATCTGAAGGAGTCGTGGCGATCGGAGCATTTTGAAGGAACTCAGAGCAATCCGCAGGCGCCGCACGACTGTTTTTCCTATCTCTGTAAGGTATTAAAAATTTCTTTTTGCCCACTTATTAAGTTCTTGCATGTGCCATCTGTTTGAATCAGTTTGCACTTCTAGCAAAGTGACACGATTAAACAATCTAATTCTGTGGTTGTAACTTTTAAGTAACACAGAACATCAGAACACAATAGCTGATATAAAAGAACTTTTCATCTCACTTGTCTATGACAGAGATTATGCATGCAGTTGATATCATGGTTGCTTGTCTATAGAGGAAGCAGATGCGCAGATATCTATATTGCCATCCAATGCTTGCCATTATCTATTGACTTTCTACTGCTATGATTAATGCATGTCTCGAATGACCATGCTAGCTAATAGCCTAGTGCGACAAGTCTTCTGGAATTTAGTGTATATTAATGTAATTATATATATCATATAATAATAAGACTGTAAGATTGATCAGAATACGACACTCACCTGTAACACGACTGATGATTTTCGCTGTGAGATCTACATTTCTGTCTCCATTAGTAGATAGATTTGAAATGTTGAATTCTCACTGCCTCTATCCATGGACTCCTAGATATCATGGCTTACTTGACATTATGTAACAGATAATGCATAGATTTGAGGTCATTATTGCTATAATTACCGAGAGCCGATGGCTCGAGGTTATCATGACAAATAATGACCGAAGAAATCTATGCATTATCTGTCATAATGCATAACTTTTCCCATAAAAGTCTGTACCAGGTTAATAATTTCCAATCTGGAAAATAATTTCCTGCTTCGTGGAACCATGGACTTCTATAACTAGCACCTGGACAGAAATCTAAAATAGTATGCATACGAGATGAAGCTGATATTGCATTTCATCTTGGTGCTCACTTACTTCACAGATTTCACTAACTTGCTAATTGCAAATCTCAAATTGACCCGGGTATGGCTGCGACTTTAAATAGGGAGTTGCGTCGATTGAGAGATGTAAACTAGGCCTGCTAATGATTCCTGATATTGGATGAAATAGCTGCTATTCAGGTATGTTTCCATTTTTTGACTGAGGATGCAACTCTATTTGCATCTTGGTGCCTTTAAGCATGGATCTGCTGATTAATTTTTGTGATAATGTGCAGCTACATCTGGAAAATTATGCCTATTTACATCAATTTTGAAGTATAATTCCTATAGTTTCTTTTTCAGTCTTACTTAAGATTAGCCCGCCTTTTGCACACCGGTAGATGAATATTCTGAGCAAACTAATTCATGTATTAATCACAATTATTCATACGATGAACTGACTACAATTCTTTTCAATTAACCTGGAGCATTGGAGCTCTATCGGCAGAAATTATTTGCGAACACGTTCAGACTTAAAAAAAGACAATGAATTTCAAAGTCAGATAACTATTCCTTTGGAAACAAACTTGCATTTCAGGTTTACACTTTTTTTACAAATATTGGGTCACATCCTCCCTTTCCAAGTGAAGCAGTTCGTCAAATCACACAGTGTTACGTTGATTCGTTGATTGGTTATTGATGTTGGTTTCACTTCCTGAGATGATTCTATTCATTCATGAACTTTTGAAGAGCCAGCACCAAAGAAAAGCACTTGTCGCTTTGCGTTTTAATACCATAGCAGTCCATGAGTTAGAATATTGATGCAGCGTGCACCAGGGTATAATCGGGCTGTGGACTTTATAAATATTATTCAGAAATTGCCATATCCACACAGAATGTTCATTTGGATTGCCTGGCACAAGATAATGCAAAAGCACTAAAAACTGTACATTTGCATCACTTAATTAGTGAAATTTCATAACCCATCTCGAAAGATATCCATTTTCCATATTAGCTCAAAAATCATTGTGTAAAGCAGGATAAAAGTGTTCATGATCTTTACTGTGTTGAATTCTTCGATGAATCGTTGCATGGATAATTTGTGGTGAATATACTCGTCTGTAACCTTGCAATGTTTCTGTTGGTCCGAAATTCGAAAAGTACGAGTATATGCCTACTCGCATTCACAGATAGTTGATGACTCTGATTTGAGGTGACGAACGAAGTTAGCTTTCAATACACAGTTGAGGGTTTTGCTTCGATATCGATTGAGAATCATCTTCTTCTGCCTAAGAAAGATCGATTGAGACTCATCGAATGATTTCAGTATAGGTATCTAATTCAGCAGTTGTGAGAATGTGTTAGCTATGCCACCAAATAAGAGAAATCTTGATTTGATCGTCGGTGTAAATCATATTGTTCGTTATCCATGGATCACGTGGTTTATTTTTCAACGGAAAGCAATGAAATGTAGTTGGAGAGTCTTTAAATTTACCGTCATTGTCATTCTTCTGCCGGTTCACAAACACAAAGCATTTGCTCAGCATTTTGTGCTGTCAAAAAAATGATGCATGTAACTTCTGTATGGATGACATCGATTCAAAAAGTCAGCCTCATTTCGTATAGAAGGGTCAAGGATATCTGATCAGATTTCATTCCAGATGCTAGTTATAGATTTCCATGGTGGAACTTATGAACCTGTGGACATAGAAAGCCTTACAATATCATGTATTATACCGAATAGAAGACGAAAAAATAACCGATAGAACTGATTGCAAGTTAACCCACATACTCCCATATTTAGTTTATTAGGACCAAATAATGGAGATCACACAGCTCAAACGAAAAATCGTTGAATACTTGATACTGGGACACAGCAGATATAAGTTAGCTAATAAAAGTCAACAACTTACTGTTAATAAGGATGTAAGCACAATATAGTTGAGGAAAGTTATAGGTTGAAATTACTATCGATATTATCGTACTCATTTCTTCTTTTCCTATGCTACTATGTTTTTTGTACCACTTAAAAATTCTAATCATATAAAGCATAAGACTAAGTGGAGCCCAATCTTAGTAATTGATCTAAACATATTGATGACCTCCCCGACTATGGTTATGTACATACATTGATAGTAAAAAAAGTCATATCTTACACATCATGTCCATATATGGGTCCACTGATGTCCATCATCATGTCCACTGATGTCACATATCATGTCCACTGATGTCCATATATATTCGTAAAATAATGATTTTACACTAATTGTACAATTCAAAAGTTCAAATCCCTTATGCGCACACACTTTGATGTGCCACAATACACTGGATTCATAAGGCAAATTATAGACGATGAAATCCACCTCTCGATTGAACGTAGTTGAAAATTCGAAGAGTATTCAAGATTATTTCGACATTCATAATTCCGTCCAACCATATCAAATCGATGGAAAGCAACCATCACCAACATTATTATTATTTGGAATGAGACAAAAACAATACTCAGCATTCACACTCATATCTTCAAACCATGCCATATAGCCAGAATCATCAATGTGCAGTAGCCAATCACGGATTAAAATAACATCACAATGCTTATTGATTTTTCTACATTCATATCGCATCAATAATACAAAATTCTGAAAAAAAGATATAGATGATTGACAAATTCCATCCACAATAATATGTTCAGCATTATACATATTCAGAATACCTCTTCTTCATTTTGACATTTCCATTTTTATGAAACCATTTCTTTTACGATGTTATATTAAGATAATATGCGATTACAAAGTTATACAGGGTGTAAAAAAAGTCTTTGAAATATTGTAGTACTGCATATTTACTGCATAAAATACTGCAAAAACAAGTATAGCAAGTACAAAATAGAACGGGTAACAAGTGTAATTCTAATTCACAGTTCGTAACAAATTCAGTTATTCGAAATGTCCACCATTCACATCGATACATTTCTGCATCCTGACACACCAGTTTCTAAAGGCATTTTGGAAGTGTGTTACATCCAGGTTTTCCAACTCCGTCTGGATTTTGAGTTGCAGTCCTTGTATTGATCGGAAATTTGTCCCGGGAGTGTACACATGTTCGCGCAATTCACTCCACAGCCAAAAGTCGCAGACCGTTAAGTCCTCTGCGACCAACCCAACGACCGGGTAATTCCTTGTCCAGAATTTCTCGTGCTGGGCGGTAGTAGTGGGGCGGAGCACCGTCTTGTTGGAAAATCATAGAACGATTTCGGGTGAAAAATGGGACTACTTTACGCTGGAGTAATTCACAATAGCGTTCGCCATTCATTGGTCCTGAAAGAATTTCGAAAGCGATGAGACCTCGCGCACTAACTGAAGCCCACACAGTAACAGACCGAGTCACACCAGATTTCACTGCATGGCGGATATGAGGATTGGTCGTATCCCAATAGTGTAAGTTATGTTTATTAACACTTCCATTTAAATGGAAATTGCATTCATCACTGAACGTAATTTTCCTATTGAAAGTTGGATCTGCATTGAGGCGATCAATCATGCTCTCAACAAAATTGAAGTCTTCGGTCCTCGTCACCGTCCACCAGTTCTTGTGAATACGTGGGTTTATAAGGATGGACTCCAATTTTCATAAGGACATTATGAACTGACGTATGTGAAATGCCCACCACTGATGCCATTTCGCGAGTTGATGTTGTTGGATTGCTGTCGATTAAGCCCCTTATTTCAGCAGTTTGCTCATCACCAGTGGCTGTCACCAGTGTCCAGATCGAGGCCGATCATCAATAATGGAACCCGTCTCAAGGAATTTCTTCTTCTAATAGTACATTGAGCTGTGCGATGGGGCGGGCTTATTAAATTTTTCTTCAAACATTTCACATACTGTAGCCACGCTCTTATAAGATATTAGCCACGAAACGATGTGAGATTTTTCAACAATGCTTAAATTAGCCATTTGGTAGGACACTTTCAGTACACTTCAATGAAACACAGTCAACGAGTCAAATGTCTCGAGTTAGCTATGCGTGCGTATTCAAGGTCATGCTGTCTGTTATCGATTCGAATCTGATGACAGCTGATGACATCACATTTTCATCAATACGCGACAGACTTGCCAACAATTCTTTATTAACATTAATTTGATTAACATTTAATTTATCAGTCCTCCTTTACTTATCATCAGATGATGATGCTCTGAGATGATGGCAACCATTAGGCTACCAAGTATCCGAAAATAGCGTAACTTAAAAAGAAATAGTTTTCATTCTAACTAAATGCCTTTTTATTTTGAAAAAATCTGTAATAATTCGAAATACAGTTTATGCAATATTCCAAAGACTTGTTTACACCCGGTATAATAGCAATATTCCAGATTTCCTTCCCAAATTCCAGGTTTTCCAGGTCAAACCGCGAAATTCCAGGTTTTTCCAGGTCGCGGACACCCTGATGGGATGGAGCCCGGAAAAACTGGCGGAATTGTCGCAGTCAGTCCTTGACTTTGAGGTGGTGGTGGCAACAGGGAAAGAGACTCGAGGATGTTACCTACTTCTTCGGAATTTCTTGCATTGAGGCATGCATGTACTCTAGGGTGGAGTGAAAAAAACATTTTTAAGAAATCAAAGAAGCCCCATTCATTTATGTATGACAAATGTCAATACTAACCTCCATGTGCAATTTCAATACATTTGAATGTCATTTCAGCCCGCCACATCGAGTCTGAAAGAATCGGGCTCCCGAAAGTCTAAAAATAGTCCAAAATTGTAAAGTTCAAAGCATTTGACCCCATATTTTTCTCACTGCAATCTTATGTATCAGCAAGCCCCAATTGTTTACATGCAAAGAATATAAGCGTTGAATTGCATGTCAATTTTTAAAGCATTTGGGTATCATTTATGCCCGCCACACTGCATCTAAAAAAATCGACACGAAACATCTAATTATGACTTAAAGTCCATCGGTATTATGAAATAGAATCTCATACAGCTATGTACTAATTTGAAGTAAGTATGAAATGTAATTCTTATAATGTTTCTGCACACTCGGATATCATTTGATATTACAACACCACCTAAAACGTACAAAACGATTTTCTCTTATTTTCTTCCATTTGCTCTATTAGCACAAAATTTCAACAGAATTAGCAATGAACTGATCTAGAACTAT
Organism: Prostheceraeus crozeri; assembly: GCA_907163375.1. NCBI lineage: Eukaryota > Metazoa > Platyhelminthes > Polycladida > Euryleptidae > Prostheceraeus > Prostheceraeus crozeri. Next base: position 43,659 of record CAJQUW010014917.1, read on the forward strand.
TTGTGATTATCCGCGGAAAATGTTATGGAGACCCAAATATAATTACAAGTGAAAACACACTTAATTGTTCACAAACGTAATTATTCATATAAGTAGAAGCAAGAGAAAGTAGGACCTATCTTTCAATAACAATGCGTCAGCACAAATCACATTCACTATCATAAGTTTACAGTAAATACTTTTCAGTAATCTGTAGTATATTCGCTTTTTGTGTTAAAAGTTTTCATTCGATTTCTAGATGCATTTCTTACTCTTACAATATTATCGCGTTTAGTTTTATCACTTGCCACCAAGCTTACTTCCGTAATATTTTTTATGCAACGTTCCACAGCCTGTATGTGGCAGGTCAGGTAAAAAAATCAAGAGTTTTACCTGCACTTCGTAAATTTTCTTCTGATATCCCTATTGTAAGAGGTGGCTCCGTCAGCTCTTCCAAAGTCACCCAATCAATCAGAGAAAAGTAATCTTCAGCTTGAAAATTAAGTTTAGGGGCGCGGAATTCTCTCAGTTTGCCGGTAGCAAGTTGTCTCGCTTTCAAAACTCGTCGCAATCCCAGTTCTCGGATATGGGGTCTCTCATCATATAGCATTGCAATTAGAAGATTTTCTTGATGAGCGAAGAAAGCATTACGCTGTAGGACGTTGTCAACAACTGTTTTTAAATGTCAAGGTAAGTATCTTGACCCTCTTATCATACCATAAAAATGCTTTGCACCATAGCCAATGGATGGATAGCACCATATTGAGAACCATGTTGGGTCATACACTTTACATATAAATGTAGACAACGTCACTAATTCTTTGGATGGATTGGTAGTTCCAATATATAAGCGCAAAATTCGATTCGCTGTAGTAACCCATCTAGCATGAGACAGCTTGCCAGGGCTTCGCTCCGCAAAATCATTTGATATATCCTTGTTTTGAATTACGTGACAAATTTCGTGTAAATATTTTTGATCAGAACTAAAAATCTGGATGTTGAAGTCAGGCAAATTAGATTCAATGGCCTGAAAATCAACAATTTCCAGAGTTTCACATGAGCACAGAGATTTGCCAATTGGTCCGGCATAACTGTTTGGCTCTGTTGTGTATCCATTTCATTCTCCCATTAGATGTCGGAGAGGGAGCTCATTGCAGTGGAGCAAACATATGACCCACTGGACCGGATGTTGAAATTTCGAGAAGTCGAATGACTCCTCCAACTGATCCTGTGTTAACAGGAGTTCCATCGCATCCTATCACTTTGAGTCCATTTAAAGGGGAAGTCCACTGAAAATAAGATGTGACCTTAAAACAATCCTTCTGACAATAGCATCTCAACGCCGTATTTCGTTTTCCTCACACACTCTGGGTCGATTGCACCATCGTGGAATAAGTCTTATTCCTGGAATAACACAAGGAATAACTTACTTGCACTGCACCAACGAGGAATAAGCCTTATTCCGAGATTAAAGTTAATCTCTGAATAAATTTATTCTTAGAATAATAATTTTCATTGCACCAATGGAGAATAGGGAATGAGTGAGACTAACTCGCTGATTTAATCCGTTGTTTTTATTCCTGTGCAACAGCCGGTTTAAAAGGTGACGGAGGGCTTTGTTTGTTGGAAAAGATGACAACTGGCATTGCACGCTTCAATGATATCGCAATATTTGAAGAGGCAGGGTCTCAACGATTTTCTTATCGACGACGAAGGGCCGTATACCGGAAAAGACTGATCCGTTCGGTGCTTACAGCGATGCTGAATTTCGACAGCGATATCGGTTCTCTAAAGAAGGGGTAAACCGCATTTTGAGCCTTATCGAAGTTCAATTGCGGCCATCATCCAGAAGAAACAGACCTGTTTCTGCCATCCATCAACTACTTATCACGTTGCGATTTTATGCAACCGGATCCTACCAGAAAACTGACGGCGATCTTTTCGGCGTGCATGAATCGACTGTAAATCGGATCGTACACAAAGTGAGCAAAGCAATCGCCTCTTTGTCTCGTTCAAAAATTATGTTCCCGGCAGCAGTCGATCAAGGCAGAATAAAAGCATCGTTTTATGAAATTGCAAATTTTCCCGGAATTGTTGGCTTGATCGATGGCACGTACATACCAATTCAAAAACCAAATCTTCATCATGCCGAACTGTACCGGAATAGGAAATCTTATTTCTCTATTAACGTTCAAGTCATGATGGGGCCAGATTTCCGAATTCATGACATAGTATGCAAATGGTATGGCAGCGCCCACGATTCTCGTATTTTCGAGTGCTCTACCTTGTATATGAAGTTAGAAAACATGACGAACTCTTGGATACTTGGGGATTCTGGCTATCCATGCAAACCCTTTCTTTTGACGCCATTCCTTCGTCCTGCTAACCCTCACGAGGAACGTTTCAACCGATCTCACAAGAAGACTCGAAACCTCATCGAAAGAGGGTTCGGAGTGTGGAAGCGAAGGTTTTCTATCTTACGATATGGACTGAGAATGAAAGTGGAAAGATGCCCAATTGTCATTGTGGCTTGTGCTGTTTTGCACAACATTGGGATTGAATTGAACGAGGATTTTTTTTTGCCTGACGCTGTTGAAGATCAAATAGATGACCCATTAATTATCAATGTCAACGATGCTCTTGGAAACTCTGTGCGACGGCGTATTGTTCGTGATTTTTTCGCAAGTCAATCATGATGGTCTATCATGGCGCATCAGTTGCATTTGCTGTTTTTGAAATTTATAGACGAATTAATTAATTGGAAGCATTTGGTTTTTGTTATTTGTCTCCGTAAAAATTAAGAGAAATTTTAACATAGCATTTTAATTCGGGTTCAAAAAACAAACTTCATTCTTTAACAATCATTCAATTTATTGAGATAGTACTGTTCTTTCAACTTCAACACCTTCATCTTTGCCTTGTGCTCTATTGTTGCCATGCGCAGGATTTCTCTTTGGAAGGGCGTCATTTCTTCTTCATCCTTTTTCTTCTTTTTCGGCTCACGCTCAGCTGATGATGGACCCGCCTCTGCAGCATCAATGTCGGCAATATCAGCAGCCTGCTTGCCTGTGGCATGAACTGCATCATCATCACTGTCTTCGTCGAGCATGGCGAGGATTAAAAGCAATTATCAAACTTGTTCACCTTTTGAAAATTAAAGAAAGAGGGCCTACTTTGTCGGTTGCGACATACCATCCGAGTCAAACGGGCTTCCCACCGACGGAGTGACTTGCTCCTTCGGAAGGATACCGACAACCCTCTCACTAACAGGTGAAAGTGTCAAGGGATTCTGTGGCAAACCGCCTCCAGTCCTCCGAGTTTCTCTTTTGCATTGTGCGTCCTTCTTCTTGGCGTCGATCTTCAAGTGCTTCCACAATAATTTCAAGTTCTTCGCATCTCTTGAAGTTCCACTGCGAGCCTTGAATTCGCTTTTAATTTTCTTCCATTCTTTCTCCTTCTTCTTAACACAGGAAGCGTCAGTTTTCTTGGACTCCACTATCTCTCCTCGTTTGCCGGAGAGCAGGTCGAGAAAAATCTCAATTTCCGCTGTCGTGAAGTTGGGGCTCCTCTTGCGTCCACTCATTTCCGCTTGTCTCTTTCGAAAGAAAGTGGAATCATTGACCTATTATTCACGCACTGAAAACCGTTAGTTATCATGGCAACGTTTGACAAATGACGCAGTCAATGACGTCATTGGCGCGTGTTTTTTCAAGGGCGGCATAACTCACTGGAATAGTTAAACCTGCAATCAGCTCCGTTGGTGCAATGACAGTTAGCTCCACGGAATAACTAGTCTGAGATTAGGATTTATTCCTGGAATAACTATTCCACGATGGTGCAATCGACTGTCTGCGTTCAGCCGCAATCCTGATTTCTTATTGGCTGGTGACGTCACTTAGCCAAGGAGAGAGAGTTGTGAATGAACAGCGCAGCAAACAAAGTGTCGTGAAGTGACGCTGGTACTCAATATTTGTCTTTTGTCTTGCTACAATATTTTCTGTTGGACGAAAAGCGCTGCAATGCCACTGGGTAAGTACATAAAGTGCTGTTGTTAGCTATAAGTTATAACTCGTTATGTATTCTTCTATTACGATAACTTATGTAATATTGACATATCACATACTTATTGTTTTAGAATGCAACAATATTGATACAATATTATATTTTACGAAAGATGAGACACTGTGTAACGAGAAAAATTCAATACATAATAGTACAAATGAAAGGTACAAACTGATGAGATCTACCTTGTTCATTGTTAATGGGTCTAAATGTTAGCAGGGCGGGGTACAGGAGCAACGTTTCTGGGATGAATGTTCTCATAGTGCTCCAGTCTGTTGCTGGAACGAGAGTGCAGTATTTCGAAGATCACCTTCCTCCACTTATAATCCTTGGCTTTATAGGTGTGCCTTCGAATCCATTCAATTTTTGTCTTTTCCTCATCAATTTTACGTCCAAGATTGTTATTATGATCCATAATCGATAATGCAATGCGACTGTCATAGGATTGTTCATGGAAATGAAGTCGCTTAGGAACATACTTCAGCATGCATGAATGATAGGACTCAAACGAAGATGTGTGGATAAACATTCGCAATTGTCTTTAGTAAATCTTTAGTAAATTTCTTATCAGCAACAATGTCGTGAATTTTTTTGAAAGCTTTCGAGTTTGGATTAATCCACATTCTCTCCTCATTCTGAGAAAATGTGGGGTGCTCACACTTGTGAAAATATTGACCGGAAGTCCATTCATGAACATTGGCCATGTGATACGTAATCGAGTGGAATTTCTCCACTAGGAGATCCGGGTCGCCGTCACAAGTCGACGCAGCCCATCATAGATGAGTACAGATAGATCGAATCCATTTGTCAATTTCTTCACCACCAGAAGACAAGGCTGCTTTATGAAGGCGTTTTCTGAGATTCTTTGCCAGATGCCATGGGTCAAATTCGTGATTCACACTAGGAAACTTTTCCCGCATAAGTTTCCGAATACTTGTGTGTCAATCTGTAGCAATGCCGTATATGTCATTGAGTGTTTCTGTTAACCGACAAAGAAGGCGTTTGCACGCGACCCTTTCCATCGCAATGCTGCAACTAGTCTCCGAGACCTGCACATTTTCACAGTCTACGATTAGCCCGGTTTTCGCACACATTGCAGTGTATGTGCAATACTTCGCACTGAATCCCGGCGAATCACACCTACAAAAAAAGAGGTTACCTTATCTCCTGCATAACTGGAGTCCTGCTGTAGGCCTGCTTATTCGTTGACCTAAGTAAATATACTACCTACTTATTAAAATAGGCAATTTTTTAAATGTTATTTTCATTTTACCTATTAAAACGGCAACTTTATGTTACTCGCACATGTTCCACAAATGATTTCAATGAAGAAGATTCTAGAATAAAATAATAAATACAATGGTAGATGTAGCCTAAATGTACATGTTAGCTACGGGTACTACTGTACAAGTCTACTAATAGATACTCATGAATACTTTCGTCTTTTTCAGGATTAAACCATATGAACATGACCCACTCGCAATCATTTCGGGAGAAGTGTCGTATAATGAGGAGTGCAACCAGTATCAACCCTCAAGCTCAGCTACAGCTACACCCATCGATCTATGGTGTTGGTGTAACTTGTGTCAGTCAATGCCAACTGCCGAGGAAAATATTTGTTGTTGGTCCCTTCCTGAGACACAATCCTTGCGAGGAGACTCTGCCTGCATTACGCTTGTTGACGGTTTTCGCGTATGCTGCCTAAACCGCGATGTTTTGATGATGTCAATGTGTCGAGATCGATTAAGTAGAGCGCTTGCACCGGGTATTCAAAATCCAAAAAACATCGACTTTCGACATAATGCTTATACTAACTTTGTGAATTGGATTTATAGTCATTCAGATAGACCAAAGGTACGAATCGTTTTACTGTCTTGCTGCGTGCTTCACATAAGAAATGTCTTCCCTAATCCTGCAGGCGAACCATATGTTGGTTTTGTGAATAATTACCAGTCATAAAATATAGCCTATAGTGAAAATCCCTGTACTTTTTAATCAATAAGCATTGTTATTCTGTTTGATGAAATAAAATTGAATTTCAAATAAAGCGATACCGTAATTCTTCGAATAGTTGTCTTCGAACAAATAAACTAAACATCTCAAAAGCCGACTTGTTCTAATTTCACCTCCCATAAATTTCCAAGACAGTGGATAACTTACAGCCAGACCTAGTTTACGTGTATTAATAGTAAAATACGAGCCCGTATGTTGTCATTTTCCATTCATAGACACTATACGAGCACAGATTATTATACATAGGGCCTAGGGCTATAGCTAGGATATGGAACCCATTCTATCATACTACAGGGCTATGTAGGCTACAGGTATCTGTACTCTGGCTCACCTTCCGTCACCAATCAAAATTGATGGTCCTTGTGTATTAACAGTATCTCTCACGTCGATCAGGTGTGATTCCAAGCATCTCGATATGGTAGGAGAGATCCATTTCTGTTGCACATCAAAAAAGTGGGAACGCGAAGGCAATGACAAATTGATAGTGTTTGAGATTTCGGCAATACTCTCGTAAGAATTTCCTGTAAGCACGACAGAAGCGGGTATCACCGTGTTTCCTAGGTACGCTCCAGTATTAGGAATAATGGGTTGAGAATCCCAAGTACTCACGTGGCCTGAAACACATGTAGTCCTTACTTGAATATCCGAACCAATAATGCGGCGCTCAGTTAAACTGTCATCCAAGGGATACCCACACTCCATGCACCATTTAAAAAGATTGAACAAATTCGATTCATAAACTATGAAGCACTTTTCAGCACCTGCTCGCAAAGTATTATCTTCACTCTCAACATGGTCCACGTCATCATCAGATAAGCTTCTTTCTGAATCTGTTTCCATTATGAATTCAGATGCGGAACACTTTGGCTCTTTTTCCTCATCAGAAGAAATTTCAAGGAGCTGATCTGAATCAATAACTTAACTTGTCGATGGCAGCACCCAAGTTGATCCTGCTGACGATATTGCAGTCGAAATATATCTCTCATGGGTTAATTTGGTGATAGCATGGGATTGTCTTGGCTTCGAGATTGTGAGGAGATGTTTGGCTAAATTCATAGTAGGTATGGCGTCTGCCTTCAAGCGTAGGGTATTCCTCGGTCTGTCTTCCACTTTCAATAGATTATAATGTGTACATTTAAAAGAATTTTCGTCGAAATGAGCAACACAAATTCTTGCATTTTTCGTCGGCTTCCAATTCTTTCGCTGGTAAGCTACACTCAATGCTTTTCTCAGCCTTTTGTCAGTTGGAACAGAAAAAAGTCACTTGAATTATAACAGCCGTATACACTGCATTGGGGCATGGCTACGATGGGCGAAACAATGGCTCGGATAGATTACCAGCGTCACTGCACTTTGTTTGCTGCGCTGTTCATTCACAACTCTCTCTCCTTGGCTAAGTGACGTCACCAGCCAATAAGAAATCAGGATTGCGGCTGAACGCAGTGTGTGAGGGAAACGAAATACGGCGTTGAGATGCTATTGTCAGAAGGATTGTTTTAAGGTCACATCTTAGTTTGAGTGGACTTCCCCTTTAAGTTTGTATATAACTCACAAACATCGACAACAGAACATTTAATATCTTTAGACGATCCACTTTTAGGAGAAATGTGACCAATAAAAATTGAACCTGGCTCCTTTAAAAGTGATACATGTTCTTCAAGTACTGTTTTTCGAAACTTACCATCCTGAACGATTGTTCTGTCCTTTCGGCTATCAAAATATACTGCTTGAATGTCTTCATTGAATTGCTGGGGGTAGTTGCAAGAAAGTCTGATAGCACTAACAGCGACTATTAGCGGCAGTTTTCGAAAATTGCGTTTCACCAAAGCCCACAACAATTCTGATAAGAAAATTCTGTTAGCTTATAAGAATTTGCATTTCAAGAAAATCCTGTTAGTGCTACAAAATATGCGTTTCACGAAATTCTGTTAGCGACTCTGTTAGATGAAATCACTAAAGGTTGGTTTATACTTACCTCTGTAGCTCTGTAGAGTTAAATACATATTTATGAAAACTCTGCAGAGGTTTTATCTACAGAGCTCGCAGAGTACTCTGTAGGCTCTGTAGAGAATTATCGATCAGACTCGGTTATGAAGGGTGTTTAAACTTCTACCGATGTCGGTAGACTGTATATGAATATCATATGGAGGCACGACGTGACGACGATATTGAGGTTCTTTTCACCTTAAGGCTTTATCTGAGAAGCAGAAAGCGTATACGCTCAGTATATATATGAGACAATTTTTGAGTCAGCGAATACACCGTGGACAATATAAAATGTTGATTACTGATCTGATTGATGATAAACACATGTTCTTCAACTATTTCCGTATGTCAAAATCCAGTTTTCAAGATTTACTGAATCGTGTGAGCCCTCTCATTACCCATGAAAGAACTCATGCACAACCAATTGGAGCTGCTGAGCGACTTTGCTTGACTATACGGATTTTAGCCAGCGGCGATTCTCAGGCAAGTATGGCCATAAATTACAGAATCAGCAAATCATCTGTTTCCAGAATTGTTAAAGAGACGTGTGCAACGATATAGGAAACTTTACACCCAGATTTTCTCGCGCCTCCAACAAAAGAAAAATTCATGGAAATTGCTGAAGATTTTTGGAAAATATGGAATTTCCCTAATTGTATGGGATCAATCGATGGTAAACACGTAGAAATTATCGCCCCACCCAATTGTGGATCTCTATTTTACAACTACAAGAAGCATTATTCAATCATTTTGATGGCTGCGGTCGATGCAAAGTACCTGTTTACATACGTGGATATTGGTGCATACGGACACTGCAGTGACAATACTGTTTTCATGGAATCAACTTTCGGTAAGACAATCAGTGATATGACGATTTATGCTCCATATGTAAATTTTCTTCCTGAGACCATTATGAAATCCCCTTTTGTCTTTATTGGCGATGAAGGATTTCCTTTGAAACCCAACATTATGCGACCGTATCCAAGAAGACAACTAGATCGCGAAAAACGAATATTCAACTATCGCCTCTCGCGCGCTAGAAGAACAGTGGAGAACGTTTTTGGGATTCTCTCGGCGAGGTGGAGAATTTTGCGTCGTCCCATTGAAGCGTACACTGCTGTAGATGAGATCGTGAAAGCTACGACCTGCTTACATAATTACTTGAAATCAACAGACTTTAAAGAGACAAGTGAACGACAGTATGTACCACCGAATTTCATTGACCGGGATGGAGATGACGGTAACATCATACCTGGGGAATGGCGAACAGAAGTTGAAAATGCTGCATTTGGCTCAATTAGTAAAATTTCTTTCAACAATCACTCCAAGTTGGCATCCAACATTCGGAATAATTTCAAAAACTTCTTTCTCACAAATGCAGGAAAAGTGTCTTGGCAGGATAACGTCATACCTGTAGACCCTTAAATACATGGATTATTGTTATTAACTTTTTTGAAGAACTAGGCCTAAATATCTTTGAGGTCCCATGAATGCAACTTTGTCGATTATCAATAAAAGTCAATACCATGTCATATTTCTATTCAACGACATAAATCAGTTGTTACTGATATTCTCATACACTTTAGCAATATTAAAATAAGAAGATTCTCCTGTATCACTCATCGAAGTGTTCATATTCTGCAACTTAGTAAATACCGGTCTCTCCAAAGCACATGACTGTTCAGCTTCAAAAAGCAAACGTTGAATATTCATCTTGACTTTTGCTTTCAATACAGGATTGAATCGTTTCAATGATGCGGCGACACTTTTAGTTGAAATGAAAAGAAGTCAAAGTTATGATGTCAGACAATAAAGACATTCCGCAGGACCCTAAGGTTGATGCAATAAATACTTCAAATTCTGTCAGATGACAATTTTACCTCATTTAACATAAAGCGCAAATAAAAATTTACGTTATGAAGCACTAATATTAAAAAATATATCAAAAAATCAAAACTTTAAATTCGATCAGCGCGTTTTTTCGATTTATACGTTAAAATTGATATATTTATTCTGTGCATCACTCACCATAAATCAAGTCTTCGTCGTCAGCAGCTTCTCTATCCTCATCTCGAGATTGCAAGAATTTGAGAATTGCTTCATCAACCGATGCGGCAGTTGATTTGCGCCTCCCACTGTAACAGTTTTAGCAGTTTCCGGTGACACTGAAAGTGGCGTGGAAACTGAAGCTGGAAAGTCTTTTGTTTCAGATTGCTCGGGAAAATCTAAGTCTACACTATCTTGTGATGCCGATTCACGCTTGTTCGTAATAGTTTTTCTTCGCTCGCTACAGTTATCCAAGAAGGACATGAGCTCATAATAAGCCCATCGAATCGGTTTCGAAGATCCGCTTCCTGACCTCGTCTCAGTTTCCTTTTTTTCTTTATCTGACGACGAGTATCGCGTAGCCCGCTCCATTTTTTCTTACACTCTTCGGGGCTCATATTTAATTCCTTCGATATTGCAATCCATGAGTTCCATTTTTTGATGGTGTCTCGGTAATCTTGACTTTTCAAATTCCACAAATGTTCATGCCTTTGGACGGCGCAGATAAGTTCCTCACTTGGGTCACTGGACTCTCTCATCTCAACTCATGAAATGACTGCGCTTTCTCTGCAGAGGTTGTCGGTAGAAGTTCAACGCTGTTCAACACGCTAACGATGTCTGCAGCGTGCGATCGATAATGGTATTTTTACTCTGCAGAGATTGCTAAAATATCGTTTAACTATTTCATCTGTGACCTACATTCTGCCGAGTTTAAACGAGATTTGGTTGTCATAGTTTCCAAGCTCTGTAGAGTCTGCAGAGTGGAAGTATAAACCAACCTTAACACTGCCTCTCACCACTTTTACGGAAGATATTAGAGATTCTATTGGTTAAAAGATTGTGGTGTATAGGTATAAAAGTTGCATAAAAGTCGGCCACATTCCTCTGTTTCTTTCATTTTTAAGAAAATGTGGAGAGTTATGTTTGATAACGCGGAAGAAATTCAATCAAGACGTTTCCGAGATCGCTTAGATCCTTTTGAAGAGTTGGAAGACAGGGAATTTTTTGAACGTTACCGCTTTTCCAAGGAGCATGTTTGGGAGCTCAGTCAGAAGTTTTCTCCTTATCTCGAACGGCAAACTCAACGTTCGTTAAGTTTAAGCGTAGAGCTACAAACTTGTGTAGCACTGCGCTTCTTTGCTCAAGGAGGATTTCTCTGCCTCATCGGGGACATTCATGGCATTTCTCGGAGCAGTGCAAGTCGCTGTATACATAGCGTGGCCAATGTTCTGTGTAATCTACACATTGAATTTATCAAATGGCCAACACCCGAAGAATTTCGCCTGAGTCAAGAAGCATTTTATTCTTACTCTAGCTTTCCAAAGGTGGTTGGTGCTGTTGATGGCTGCCATATTCGAATCAAATCTCCCTCGAATCCACGAATCCATTCAAAGAAGCAGCATTTGTCAACCGGAAAGGGCATCATACGATCAATTGTCATTTTGTTTGCGATATGAGTATGAAAATTTTTGACATGAGCTCTGTTTGGCCTAGATCCACCCATGATTCATTCATGTTGAACCATTCCCAGAGCTTCAGCAAGAAGACATGTTTCGCTGATGGTTGGCTGCTGGGAGATTCAGCATACCCTCAATCAACATGGTTGATGTCACCTCTGGATCATCCAGTCACGGAAGAGGAAGTGCGATACAACAAGGCTCATTGCAGAGCACGCTCAGCCATTGAGCGTTGCAATGGTCTACTCAAGTCGAGATTTCGATGCCTTAATCAAGAACTTAACTTCATCCCAGACAGATGTTCGAAAATCATAATGGCCTGCGTGTGCTTACACAATTTTGCATTAGAAAAACGTGTCTCGATTGAAATGGATGATGTGACAACGGAACCCGACACACCAAGTGGAAACCCTATTAATGAAATAGAGCGACTCGAGCAGGAAAATGGATTTCAATTGCAACGCAGACTTATCAATTTGAATTTCAGTCATTGAACTTTATTGCATTTCTACATGTATTTTTGTTTTTGGAAAACATGTTCTATGTATTTACTTTCAGTTTTAGGTAGTTCAAATAGATTATTTTTTCAAACTCTTTATGTTGTGGCTTAGAGGCTGATTTAATTGTGCGTGTACATGTACTGTATGTATACAGCATTGTGTAGTTCGGTAATAAGAGCCAGTTAGCATTACTAAAAATATATCTAACGATATTTGAAAGTTTTGATTTTATCTTTGAATATTCGGTTTATCCTTCGCTGCTCGCAAAACTTCGTACTAATAAATTGAAAAGAAAATTCAATCAAAATATCTGTATATTAGTTCATAGCAAATTCACTAGTAACGGTGATGTCAGGTAAAAGAAAACACTTTCACTGAATAGGATTATACTCATAGAAAGAAGGGACTACGTTAAAGTTTTCTTGTATGCAGGTATTCACTTGTTGCTGTTGTGGATGCAGAAGTTGGCGTTGCGGCTGCTGCTGAGACTGGTGGAGATGCTCAGGTTGCTGTTGTGGATGCTGAAGTTGGCGTTGCGGCTGCTGCTGAGACTGGTGGAGATGCTCAGGTTGCTGTTGTGGATGCTGAAGTTGGCGTCGCGGCTGCTGCTGAGACTGGTAGGGATGCACCGATAATTGCAGATGTTGCAGATGATTGTAATGGTACTGTCGTCGCTCTTGCTCATGTTGAAGAAGCATGTTGTAGTAAGATGTCTTGACGTTGTACGCAGCAATTCTTGCTGTTGATTCTGCAGACATTATCTTCAGCTTGGCATTCTCAATTTTGACCATTTCTGCATAGTAATCTCCTGTCTTTAAGGGTGTCTGACGAGGCTTATTGATGGAATTCGTTGTCTTACTCGTAGGCTTGGTAGGAGGTACATTTTCATTCCCAGAAGAAGACGATGAGCACGATGTTGTGTCTTCAGCGTCCGATTCTCCTCCATCGCTATGTGAGGTCTCAGGATTTAGAAAATTATCCCCAGTTTGAACGCCACCAGGAATGCCGCTATACGATTCTTCAGGCAGTATGCGGAAAATTTTCAACTCCAGCTCACTCATAACTTCTTCCACGTCTTTCTTGGGTCCGGTTTACGGACTCGCTTCGTTGTACATGTAGGCCTATCAGCAAGCTTGGTTCTCTTCTTCGACTTCTTGGTAGCACCACTCTTCTTCGTACTTCTACCCTCATTTGTCTTCATGCTTACGTGATAATGAGGCTCTGTCTAGACACAGCGAGATTTTATACAACGAGGTTAGGCCTAACATGAGCTCACTAGTCACTACCTTCATCACGCTGTCTTGTCATTGGTTTTCAATCAGTTCAATCATCTTTGTCTAGACATGGACGACACTTCTTCTGCAGCACTGCATACACAATGCTGTCTTAACAGAGCAGCCATTGCACCTACCTTAGAACAGTGATAAATAGATCCGTTAAAAGTTATATCATTAAGCGTAGGCCTATAACAACTTAGATTAGAGGAGGGCCTGAGCGCTACATGTAGATGTGTATGTACATTGTTCATGTATGTGTAGATCTGCATGCAGAGCTATATGCAGCTATTTATATAGCTTGATAGCATTACAGACCCACAGGGAGTAACGTCATACATTTTTTTGCGATGGGAATGATCAAATCGCCTCTATTCATGCCAATGACTATTCCTTTTCATGATGTCATTCACAGAGTTATTTATAGAACGTCTACATTCCTAGGGGGAATTCTACCCTGGTCATGTGACTTGTTTCAGACGGTCACTATCAGAAAAATCACTAACAGGATTTCAGCTTAACAGGGTTTTCGTGAAACGCAAAAGGCACCCTCTAATAGTGATGCTCTTTTAGTGTCACTAACAGCTGTTTCGTAACAGACTTTCTTGCAACTGCCCCCTGGGTTTTTCTGAAAATTTGCCTTTCTCTTATGACCTTGCTGCGATCAATAATTTTGTCCTTCTTCTTTGTTGATACAATGCCAAAGTCTTGCAGCACAGATGTTGCAATTGCCGCTCCTACCCTGTCTGCGACAAGGTAGCGGTCGCAAGTCGAAGCCAAATTTGATAATTTCTGACGGATCTGAGACCCATATCGGCTGGAAGTCATTTTCTTGGTCACACAATTTTCAAACATATCGCCATCATCAGACTCCATTTCGCAATGATAATCGGACTCCGGATAACACACAGTTGCTTCAAATTTCCTCTTCTCTTCTTTCGCTATTCGTTCAAATTCTTTCTCCTGTCTCAATAGTCGAGTCTTTATTGACTTGGTAGCGTTTTTATCAATTCCTGAAATGATCATATTTCTGCTTGATATTTGATCTTTATAAAATTCATTTTCTTCTTTAGGCACTTCACCTTTCAGAATGATGAAACATGCATTTATTTTTTGTTTGAATTCCTCAGATCGGTCAAAGCTCTTCCCTGACGATCGCCGTTCAACTGGAACTTTTAAAAGATTGCGATAGTTGTCTCTCCACCGTTTTAGTTTTCTGCTACCTTGTGGTTTTCAATTGTATTAATGCCTGCTTTATGCCATATACTGATTATTTCATCAGCAACATCGCGACATTGAGAAATAATGGACACATTTCCAATTGTTGCATTATCTTTGATGTACTGCAGTCTGTTTAAGCATTCTTTAATTGTCGGCAGTTGAGTCTGCTTGAAACTTTCCAATGAAACGCCAATGAAAGGATCACAGAGATTCGTACGTGTCGCCATAATCTTTGCTTTCAAATGATGCCTGTAAAGCGTGCCACGTCTAAGTATACCGCTAAACGTCTAATTATTGATCAAAATGGGAAATTCTTTACTGAAATGAAAAACTGATGTCAGCCAATGACTATACCCATACGCTCATCATCAACAACAATAGAGACAGGATGAATACCTGAAGTTCGGCCAATCACTATTTCGATGGACTTAAATTAGACACAGATTGTTAACGCACGCGAAATAGATGTTGTCAAGCAATAGTTTTAGATCAGTTCATTGCTAATTCTGTTGAAATTTTGTGCTAATAGAGCAAATGGAAGAAAATAAGAGAAAATCGTTTTTTACGTTTTAGGTGGTGTTGTAATATCAAATGATATCCGAGTGTGCAGAAACATTATAAGAATTACATTTCATACTTACTTCAAATTAGTACATAGCTGTATGAGATTTTATTTCATAATACCGATGGACTTTAAGTCATAATTAGATATGTTTCGTGTCGATTTTTTTAGATGCAGTGTGGCGGGCATAAATGATACCCAAATGCTTTAAAAATTGACATGCAATTCAACGCTCATATTCTTTGCATGTAAACAATTGGGGCTTACTGATACATAAGATTGCAGTGAGAAAAATATGGGGTCAAATGCTTTGAACTTTACAATTTTGGACTATTTTTTAGACTTTCGGGAGCCCGATTCTTTCAGACTCGATGTGGCGGGCTGAAATGACATTCAAATGTATTGAAATTGCACATGGAGGTTAGTATTGACATTTGTCATACATAAATGAATGGGGCTTCTTTGATTTCTTAAAAAAGTTTTTTTCACTCCACCCTAATGTACTTGCTCGAGCGGTCCATGCTGTTGGATCAGCCGAGCACCTTGCTCCACCTCTGAACTGAAGCCTTTTAGTAAACGGATGTTGCAAGCACGGGCATGTTGAAAGAGGAACCCCGTTGCTGAATTGGCTGCCTCAGCTCTCAGACACCGGGTCCCCGTGCGTCTGTAAATTGAAGAGATCGGGAGTCCCTGCCAACTTGAGCGGAGAACTGCACGAAGAGCTCTTCTCTCCACCATCTCCAGCCGCGACCATGCATCCTCACACGCGAGGGTGAGAACAGGGGCCGCATACAGGAGCGCACTTCTTATGAAGGATTTAAATAGCAGTGAGCCAACGCGCACCGGCATATTCTTATGGGAAAGACACAGTCTTTTCAGTTCTAGTATATTGGCACTGAGCCGACGGCTACAGCGCGACACATGATGCCGGAAGCTTAGCTCGTGATCAATTCGAAGACCAAGCTGATCTAAGAAAGGCTTCCAATCTACTGACACACCATTTAAGTGAGGACGAGGGAAGGAGTCAGGAGGCCATCTATGGCGACGACAAAAGGAAGTAAACTGCGTCTTTTGGAAGGAAATCTGGAGACGCCATTTGTTACACCAAGCTACTACCGCATCCAAGGTCGGCTCTAGAATCTCTAGAGCTTCCCTTGGATTGGAAGGAGACGCCCAATAAGCAACGTCATCGGCATAGATGGAGGTGCCGGTTAAAGTCCTACAATAAGTGGGTAAGGAGCGGGTGTAAAAGGTATACAACAAAGGGGAGAACCTTGTGGTGCACCATAGGGGGCGGGAAAAGAGGATGAAGTGGAGCCACACTCTAACAACTTTGCAAACCGAGCTGACAGGAAGGATTTGATCCAACAAGAAATGGACCTTGGCAAGATTTCTGCACAACTCCTAAGCAGCCCCCCGTGCCAAACACTATCGTAGGCCTTGGAAATATCTAGTGCAGCTACAACCGTGACCAGACCCCCATTCATAGCTTAGACAATGCGCTGTGTAAGCAGAACGGTCTGCTCAGTTGCATCCCGATTTTTCCGGAAGCCGGATTGTTCCTCTGGAATGATGTTTCTAGACTCACACCACGCAGATAGTCGGCCATTAACAATACGCTCGAGTATTTTGCCTACACGAGACGTGAGAGAAATGGGTCGGTAGCTCTGAGGATCATCTGGTGGTTTCTCGGGCTTCAACAAAAGACGGACAGAAGCTGTCTTCCATTTACTAGGAAAGTGTCCTAAATTGAGGGAAGCAGAGAAAATGCGGGCCAGAATCACACCTAGGGAAAAAGGAGCGTTCTTAAGCATATCAGAGGAAATGCCATCCGGCATAGGAGCTCGACCGGGCTTCAAACTACGAATAAAGGTGCGCACTTGATCAGCATTGACAGAGATATTGATCTCTACTAGAAGGGGACTTCTTGGGATAGATTGGCTATCAAAAGGATCATCATTTTCAACTTCTTCGAAGAATGCCGGGTCAAAAGACGGAAGAGCAGGACCGGAAAAAGCATTAGCGAAGTGGTCCGCGAAGACATCTGCTCTGTCTCTAGGAGTGACAGCTAGGGAGACATCAGCTTTCTTAACCGGTGAAGGTGCTGAAGAGACTCCTCTCTGGTGTTTATTGCAATAATTGCATGTAAGCATCAAATGATCCAAACGATCGTCGAGTCTTAAACAGGCCGCAAGGCCTACTCTAAAATTAAGAAAGGAAGGAGGAAGGGAAATGGAAGCTACGTTACACGTGCATCGATGCCATTTTCCTATTCTTACAACAGCAGCAGTTTTGTGTGTTCGTGGCTGGCTGCCTGGCGCGTCGCCCCAGGAGGCAGGGGTGCGGCCGTTGTGTCTCTAGCGGGTATGAGTATTTTATGAAGCGTCTCTGAGCTTCATTTTGCAAGTGTATTAGTTGGCTCAATACGTCTGCTATTCAGTTGTTCATCCACCCAAGGCTTCAAATAACCAATGTTCTGACCCTTCTCCAAATGAGTGCCTCTTCCAGCTTGCGATGTCGAGTACTTAAATTTCCTATGTGCTTTAACCTTTGCATTGTGCAGTGATATTTTTTGCGAGTTTTGTGCAGATCGATGCAAATGCATACGGTAACCTTTAAAAATCTATGTATTATTGAAATATATGAGAGCAAATCAAACTATAATTATATATTTGATTGTTATCAATGACTTAAAAACTCTTTGTTTCCAGTATACATGTATTTTGAGGAAGATCTCAGTTTTATTCCAAGAGTAACAGTAGTTTATAGCTTGAGTATAAGCTCACCACTTCTCAATGCAATTGTGACATTTGTTAAATGCGTGGTCAGGGCAGATAAATTCGCGATAGTCAGTGCATCGCCTGCGCACAAGCTTCCTCCGAGGGCACAAAACACAGCGCCCTTGTGATGGAGCCTCTCCGACTGAATCTTGTGCTGCCGGTGTCCGAGAATCAGATGGTTGATCCAGAATGTTCCCAATCAAGCCTCGCAGCTTCACCGATAATTGTGGTGTTTGAAGACGGCGTTGAATATTTGGTCGGCACAAAGCTTTAGACAGTTCTTCCATGTACAAACGTCGTTTTGATCTTGTGGTTTGAACCATGTTGTCATTTTTCTTGGTGAAAATGACGAACGCATTGTACGCGCCAATATCGAGCATGTTGAAAAATATCTTGTTCGGCCATCTGTTTGTCTGACGAGAGCAAGTGTATTCATGAACTAGTTTATCCAGAGTATCAACAGCTCCTTTGTTCGCATTGTAGTCTAAGATGGCAACAGGTTTTTTGTCGCTTCGGTCGGAAATTTCTTTCGTTTCATGCATCGTGGACAGAAGGATAACACACTTTCCCTTCTTGGGAACGTAAGAAAGAAGAGTAAGATTCTGATGGACTGCAAATAATGAGCTATGTTCCTCGTGGTCTTTCGGGTTGCTCATCAAAAGCGGTATCTGAGGCTTATTGGATCTGAGCGCGCCGACCATTTTCAAGCCGTTGCGAAGCATGTCAGAAGCCAGAGGTATCGAAGAGAAAAAATTGTCACAGGTGACATTTCTTTGGGAATTGAATAATGGTCGGGACAGCGTCTCCATTACCCTTTTCGACAGTCCAATCTCAGATTGATTTCCTTGTTTCCCGAGATAAGGCTCTGCATTGAAACAATATGCTGTTTCGACGTCAGCCAATATCCATAATTTCAATCCATATCTGTCGGGTTTTGACGGCATGAATGTGCGAAATGCGCAACGTCCTCGAAACCCGACTAACTGTTCATCAACTGTTACATCTCCAGGAACATACATCTGGCGACATTTCTGAACGAAGTCTTCCCAAATTTCACGGATGGCACAGAACTTGTCTCGCTGTCGACGTTCTGTACGAGTCTCTCGATTATCGAAGCGTATGAAACGCAATAACAGGACAAATCTCTGCAGGCTGAAAACGGCGCGGTAAAACGGAGGACCCATGTCTTCAGACCCAAGTGTATATATCGACTCCTTTGAAGAATGATGCAGGCCTATAAGGAGGAGAGTGCCGATGAATGCTTTCATTTCAACAAGATCCTTCGGACTCCATCTCGTGCTTGCCGAATGCTCAGGATGATTTGCGAAAAAAGATGCAGCGAAGGAATTTGTGAAATCAACAATTTTTTGAAGATTCTCGTCCGGAAAGAACAACGAAAAAGATTCTGGACATGTTATTGGATCGTTCACGGATCGTCCAACACGATGGCGAACAATGTTTCTAGCTGGGGTGCGGCGAACACGAGGATTCAATGTTGACCACGCAATATTACCATCTCGAAAATAAATTACGTCACTAGAACCATTGCCTGCTGATTGGTGTGTTTCTAGTACGCTGTCTTCATTGCCACTTTCTTCTTCACTTTCATCTTCATTTACACTGGCATCTTCTTCTGAGATCGAAGCTTCGTCAACATCATCGCTTTCTTCATGCATTTGACTTAGGGCTGACACGAAGGCATTTCGCGCGCGGCTCATTGTCCTAAGCTTTTCCATGATAGTTTCCCCAAAACATCATATCAATGCGCTGAAAAAACACGATATTTTCTCATTGAATATTATTTACATGAATGTATCTATGACTTAAATAACTTTTTTGTCAAACATAGCAAAAAAGAATATCTATCACGCTTTTTTCTGCATTCAATAGAAATGCAAAAGTCATAGTTCTGACAATGCCAAAAGGCGTGCAGACAATCATTGTCCGCACGCTTTTTTTATTTTTCAAAAATGCCATAAAAAACACATGATGACATCAAATTACACCATCTGTGCAAAAAACACAGAAATGTCTAAAGAAAAAATATTAGCCTGGCACCATTCTTTTCAAGAACGGCAGTCGGCATTCTTTCAACAGTCTTTTGCACTATTTCTTCCGATTCACATATGACCACGTCTTGTGAACTTTGCACATCTTTTGCTCTTTTGACCATCACACTGACTTGTTTCTCTTCCTCTTTATCTTCTTCTTCCGATTTCTCTTGATGCAAACTTCTTTTCAAACTTTGGCTCATTCTCTTCATTTCTGACTTTCGTCGACATCCATATTGCAGATATCTCTCTACAGTCTTCGTCTGCTTATGACCAGTTATTTTGCAAATATCCGTCAATTTATAACCGGCTTGGGATAGTTCGGAGATAACTGTCGGTCGGATACTGTGAGCTGTGTAAGACTTTCCTAACTGAGCCTCATTTGAAATAATACTCATAAGTTTCCCGAGAGTATTTACACCTATGGGCTGCTTCTCGCAATACCAAGAATTGCTCGAAAATTTTTTTCTGGCTTTAAGGAAAAAAGGGGTGGATAATGAATCTATCACCATCAACAATTGATTCACGGCGCTTTTCTAAAAATAATTTCAGGCATGTAACAGGGCATTCAGCCTTGTTTTCACTTGATACCATCAACGCTTCCTTCACATTCTCCATCCCTTCCCGTGTGAGAACATTACCTACGTTTTTAATTTTTCCTTCGTTAAAACTAACGATATCGAGTCCCTCAGAGTCCTTATCAGATATGAAACGATCCTCCCTCAAATTACGGAACCATTCTCTCCCTCTAGTCCCGAAATAGTAAATGATGTTATAATACGTCTCGTGTAATAGAACTGTCGGATTACTGCGATCAAAATAAACCGATAATTTACTGAGGTCTTCAGATTCGATGGCTTGAAAATGCTTAACTTGACCTCCGCATGCGATGAATTTACGGGCCAAGCATTTCAATGTTTTATTCGCATCGTAAAATCTATCGTCAGTAATTATGTTTATCTTTCTCGACCTCATAAAATACCGAAAGATGCTCGCTCTAATACATATGAGGCTGGCGGGGCATAATTATTATCATCATTTTTCTTCAAAGATCCATAAAACAAACGTAATACTTTTGCTAATTCACTCTCAGTACACTGTTTAAAATCAATGCTTAAAGCAGGATACTTTTCCAAGAAGTTATGAAACATCTTCATGTGATGCTTTTCTTGTTTGATGCTTGATTCAATTTGCATTGATTTTTCCATTGCGGTTACATCATCTGAAATGGAATAACAATATTTTGAGGATGCAGTTTAATTAGCAAGTTGTCATTTACAGAAATATCGATTAAAATATAGTATTGTAATTATATGTACATTAGTTAGTGTAATTAGTGGATGAACCACGTTTTTATTGTTTTATCGACTCAACACAGAAATTCATTTTGTTCTGCATATTTACCGATATATTGTTATGGAATATTGGTAAGGAATAAAACGTTTACTTACCTTCAAGATCTTTGATACTATTTTCATCATTGAGATCCGGTGCAAGTCCAAAAAGCGGTTCTATGTCGTCAATATAATGTTCGGAGAAGTCATCATCACAAATGACATCCTCTATATACTGTCTGTCTATTTCAGCCGAAATTTGATCACTGGTGAGCCCACTTATCATGTTGTTGGGAAATCTGCTCAAATTAATCAGTCTGGCATCCATAATGATAGCGTAATAACGTTGAACTGAGATGACTAAATGATGTGAGATATTTCAAATAGATTTGAAAAGGCCTGCAGACAATACTATGTCACGGATTGACTACATAGATTATCCAGAATATTAGCTTAGAAATCAGAATTAGAGCTATCGATAAGCCTGTCAAGTAAATATCCATTTCATGACTTCCATAGATTTCTATTGAACAATGTGATTATCGTAAACGCGCATTCGTATCTCATGGTCATTGCCGCACTTCAAACCAGCATAACAATCATACATTGTTTCACGGTATTTTCCCACAGAAATACAGCTTAGGACAATATCATTATTACGTAGATTTTGCTATGTAACAATGCAGAATTTTGAGTGCGCTTGCGCGCACTCAAAATTCTGCATTGTTACATGCAAAATCTACATAATAATGACACATTGTGAAACAGATAATGAGATAAATGAGAGAGACAGTGATGTTCTACTGAATGCGTGCTATGTTAGCGCGCTCAGTCAATCTCAATGCGCGATTGACTTAGGTCACGTGCGGAAACACGCGCGCGCCGTGCACATACGAACACACGCACACCACAATCGCATCGTCAGAAATCAATGCAGTGCAGTATTTAGACAGTAATGAAATTGTCAGCATTTTGTTTGCAAATTATTAATGCATTTCGTGTGTAATTTCTCGGTTGACTATTTCTCCTAATATTGAGTAGCATTCACCAAAAGCTTCACTGTCATTCCCAATAGGAATATATCATTATTATTATGCATGGAAATGATGAAGAATATTACCACCTTAAAATACATGAAAGCTCAATTAATTCCAGAAAAATATATAACTGATACAAAACCAAATATTTTAGGGTGATGCATTTGCAACGGTCTGTACAATGCAAAGGTTAAATCCATATGTACACTCGCGGACATATTAATTGAATAAGCGATTGATATTCCAGCAAATCTTGTATTTTGTTATAATAATCAAACTACAAAACATTTTGTGTAATAAAGGCACTCAAAATCATCAAGTCCATTTCAAAAGGCACACACTAAGCATCAAGTCAGTAGCGAGTGTGCTTACCTTTAGCTTTCAGCAATTGCTGGACCCGTGTGGGCATGCTCTCCACTAGCTTCTTACATGTCTTGTCAGTGCTGTCTCGTAAATTTGTGTCCCTGACGCAAAGATCAAAGAGCTTGCTGATAAGCTGCTGCTTGCTGGTAAACGACTCTTGCTGTAGCCTCCGTTTGGGAATTGCCCAGATCGTTTCGATGGGGTTCATATCGGGTGAATTCCCCGGCCATTGAAGAAGTTGTATGCCATGGTCGTTCATGAATTTCATCTACACCTTCGAGGTGTGGCATGGGGCGGAGTCTTGGTGGAATGTATAGACACCATCAGGAAACCATTCGTGTGCCTGAGGGATCATCCTGTTCTTGAGGACACCTACACTGTTCTTGAGGACATCCACATACTTGTTGGAGTTCATTATTCCATCGACAACGTGGATGCGACCGATTCCCTTCCACGACATTTGTCTCCAAATCATTACTGTGGGTGGGTGCTTCACACTCTGCACGGAGATGAAAAGGTTCTCTAGAGATTTGATTGGATGTCGGTGCATTTTCTGCATGGGAAGGGCATGACAAGCGTAATGCAGGAAGGCGCAGTGGCCACTGGATGTTGATAGCCTCCAAACAGCTTCAAACATTTCTTATCTTTTACTACCTCTGACCAGCAAAAGTTCCCATCGACGTCAGAAAGCATCCAATAAAAACTCTACACTAGTTTGTTGTTGAACTGTCCAATCTGTCTCCTCAAGGAAATTGTCTTCGACTCCATTCGCATCTTCTGATCTATTACAGTTCATAGTTCTCCAACTGTACGACTCGCTGATAGTTTGTCAGTGAAGAAGAAATTCTCTCCATCATTGTACTCGGCACAGGAGTTTTCAATGTAGGAAACGGTTTTTGTAAGGATGACAAATCATAAATAATGAATCAAACACCTTTTGGTTCAATCAAACAGTTAAGCTTGAAAATGATCTGAATTGTATTTAGAGAAATTGATTGAAATACAATTGATTATTAACAAGAAAATCAAAATGTTTGAGGAAGTCTCCAAAATGCTTTCGTGGATCCCGTATTTCATCAAAACGTCGAAATATTCACAAACTTCGACTGCTGAACCATCCGTTTTTATATCGAATTTCAACAGTATAGCATAAAGGCTGTACCTTTTGAGAATAACTAGCTACAGTTGCGGCCATGAAGTCTGCAACACTGCCTTATGAAGTGAAAAATTACTGCAACTTGTTGCGAGTCTATGCATCCTTGGACTGAACGTCTCTTAGCTGATTTCTATGACTGAGGTGTCAATGTTGTTGACAAAGTTTTGAATAGATAAATAATAGATATCTCATTGTATTCTGCAAATTCAAATTTGAAAGCAAGCTGTGAATTCAGTTTATCTTCCATTTTGCACGCCTGCGGCATCATGGAAGGACGCAATGAGATTCGATGCAAAATTATAGCACTTTTTGAACAGACAGAGAAATCACAAGCCGAAATTGCCAATTATTTGAACATCAGCAAATCGACAGTGAGCAGTCGATTCTATCAGTCGCTACCAACAAACTGGATGCTACGAGACGAATTATCAAAATTGTGGACCCAAAGAAAAATTCAATGAAAGAGATTTGCGCCGAGTGAAGCATTTGGTTGTCCAAAATCCCAGATCGAGTGTGAAGGACATTTTACGTGACTATCAAGCTGGGTCATCCGGTGACGAATCCATCAACATCAACAGCGAAAGAACAATGCGACGTGTGTTGAACATTGCCGGTTGTAAAGTTATTAAACCTTGTCGACGTCCTTTTTTGAGCAATGCTCAAATTGAGAACCGTCTCAAGTGGGCTAGGGAGCACCATCCAACTTCTCACCTGGCCTCCTTCGTCTCCGGACCTTAATCCGATTGAAAATCTATGGAGCATTATTAAACGTCGTGTAAAACAATTACCAGCCTCAAACAAACAAACTCTGATTGCAAACTTTCTCCATATTTGGCACCATGACGAAGAAATCAGTGATTTTTGTGCAAAATTGGTTCATTCCATGCCATCAAGAATTAACGCTGTCATCAAAGCGAGGGGCACCCAAACCAAATACTAGCTTCTTCATCGTTGTTGTTTATTACTGTTCTGTTTAAAATTGTTGAGTCTTTATTGGTTACATGATTGAATAATACTATGTTAAAATCTACACATAGAAAGGGAAATGTTGTCTTTTCTACTCTATGAGACGGTGTTGCAAACTTCATGGCCGCAACTGTAGAAACGACTCATCGGACAGATAAAAGGGGGGAGCATTGGCTGAAGGACATTGTTTCTACCCTCCTGAGTTTATATTAGTGAACAAAAGATTTGTAGAAATAAGCACCATAATATAATACAATTTAGTAAAAAATAACACGTACAACGAAATAATCAATATGTTGCAATTTCTTTGAAGAGTGATTGGTAGAGCTTGTGCTAGACTTTTTTTTTTATTTTTTTTAGAAAATGTAAATTGTCTTTTGCTTCGTTGCGGATGTCAATGTCTGTGTCGCTTTACCGTGAACTGGTGAATTCATTACTTCAAAATATCTTTTAAACATATCCTGCAAATGTTGACATGACTGATTGAATGCGCCACGGTATAGCAATTCAAATATAATGACTTATTACAACAAAACGACAGCTGATGGGCAATCGATGCGAGTAGCTTCCAAGTTGATCGGTTACTAGATGCGTGTAAATGATCTGAGCCAGCCAGAGGACCACAGATTTAGAGAAGTGAAACAGATTGCCCTTTTCCCTGATTCCTCAATGGGCAGCAATGAAGCGTGTTTAATTCTGCATTTGAAAGGAGATCCGATAATACATAAGTGTACTTACTACCTTGATCAGTCGTTGCATACTGAAGATTATATTTCAGTTTCTTACCGGATCATCGGAGCCCTTAGTACGACTATGCTGATTAAAGCGAACTTGAAGAACCGATGTGGACGATGTACGAGTAGAAGTTAGTGCACAGCCGACGAGAAAGCTTCTATACAATTAGCCGAACCATGCATGTCATGTTTTGAAATCAAAATGTTGCAGGTATTTATTTTATTTATTTATTTCCACGAATAATTTTTAAGTGGCATTTCGTTAGACACCACAAGGCCACTTTACAATTAGACATATTACAACATAACATCTGGATCGGAAAATAGAGTGGAAGTAAACAGTTAAGAAATGCTGGAGAGAGAGAGAGTCAAAACGGGGTCACTCGAAACAGTGCGAAAGTAGTTGTGTCTTAAGGTTTCGTTTGAATGACGAGACGGATGCAGAAGATTTAATTGATAATGGAAGTTTGTTCCAAGCACGAGCGGCGCATATTGAAAACGCTCGGTCACCAATAGTTTTACGGCGCGTCGTTGGTATAGCTAGAGCCATCAGAGACGATGATGGTAGGTGTGATCTCGATTTTAGTTCAGAAACCAACTGGAGACAGCTTCTGAGGTAGGATGGACCTTCATCATTAAGACAACGAAACACTATAACCAACAGTCGTTATTCAATGCGATATCGAATAGGTAGCCATTGTAAGGAAGTAAGCAAAGGCGTGATGTGGTCATCGCTGCGAGAATTGAAGATGAGTCCTGCACTAGCGTTAAGGACCGATTGCAGTCGAGAAATGATACTGAGGGGTAAGTCCTGGTATAAGCTGCAGCAGTAATTGAGACGCGAGTGCACAATGCTGACTATAACAGTAGACAAAACCGACTGAGGAACACAATTACGAATTGATCTTATCTGGCGAAGAACGCTGAAACACGAAGAAACTGTCTGCTGAATATGGCATTTGATGGAGAGGGTCGAATCGAGACAGATGCCAAGATTGCGGACTTTCTTGACTGGTGTTACCGAATGGCTGCCTATGAACAGTGGAAGGTGAGGAACCAAATTCTGACGACGTTGTGAAGAGCACCACATCACTTCAGTCTTGGCGATGTTAAATTGAAGGCAGTTAGAGTGTAGCCATTTTGAAACTTCATTGATACAGGAAGTCATGCGTCGTGTCAATGAATCAGTGTCCGAAGGAGAGCAGGAGCCATAAATCTGAATATCGTCAGCGTAAAAATGAAATTGCAATCCATGAGATCTGATGACATCGGCCAAATCAGCAATGTATAACACAAAAATAATTGGGCCTAGGACAGAGCCTTGTGGGACACCATAGACAACAGTGGACGGAGTGGAACTGGAGCCGTTCGAAGATACGCATTGCTGCCTGTTTGAGAGGAAGGACGAGAACCATCTTAAAACTGTCCCGCCAAGGCCGAACGATAATTCCAGACGTTTCAGTAGGATTTTGTGATTCACGGTATCGAAAGCGGATGTCAGATCAAGTAGGCAGAGGAGGGTAAGGTCACCTTTATCAGAAGCAAGTACAATATCAGATGTAATTTTCAACAGAACCGTCTCACAGGAATGATAAGAGCGGTAAGCCGATTGTGAGGGGGTACCAATGTCCTTCCGCCTCCTTGTGGTGGTACCCGCCCCGTTCCTCGGATCGGGTCGAAATGGGGGACACTTTCCCGAGTGGCCGTCTGTTGGCGCGCTGCCTCCTTCGGGTTTTTGCCACTCTATTTCTCCGTTGGTCGTGGAGAAATAGTTGTCTTCTTCTGTATATATCTTTACGGCCACTTTCTTTCATCTCCTCTCCCTCGTCTACTCATTCTTCTCCTGCTCCTCATGGCAGGAATCCATCCCAATCCTGGTCCTTCACCTCGCCACCCTCCTAGGTACCCATGCGGAGTCTGTCTAAGAAGCGTTGGCTACACCGGCCGTTCTGCTCAGTGCTCGGCATGTAAACTTTGGATTCATCTTCGCTGTTCCTCTCTTACCTCCCGCGCCTTCAACGCCCTCCCCAGGCGTCACCAATGGGTCTGTCCCACCTGCTCTCATACACACTTTCGTTTTCCTTCTCCATCCCCAACTGTTTCTACCTCAGACCGCTCTTCCTCCCTCTCCCGCGCCCAATCCACCGTTTCCGTCCAATCCTCGGCCCCTTTGGCCTCTTCCCTGCAACCCCGCGTTGTCCTCTCTCGCCTCCCCTCTCCTCCCAACCGCTCGTCCTCAGTCGCCGCTGGCCGGCCTCCTCCCTCCCGTCGCCCCGCACCCCCTGTGCCTGTCTCCACCCCCTCGGCTGCCTCTCTCTCGTCTCTGCAGCCTCGTGTCGTCCTCTCCCGTCCTCTCCTTCCCCGCCCGCTCCGAGCCCTACCCCGTGACTGCTGCTCCCTCTTCCATGCAGCCTCGGGTTGTTCTGTCCCGTCTCCCTGCGTCTGCCCTCCCCCCTGTCTCCTCCTCTGTCTTGCCTCCCCCACATCCTCCTCCCGCTTCTTACCCTTCCTCAGCCTTTTCTTTGCCATGTCCTCCCTCGCCCAGCCCACCTTCACCCGTAAGACCCCTCCGTCCTATTCGCTCTTCCCCCCGATCTTCAACCAACGAGCTCAAGATCCTTCAGTGGAACGCAAACGGAGTGCGGGCCCGCCGCTTGGAGCTCTCTCACTTTCTATCTTCAAATCCTTACGACATCATTCTTATCCAGGAAACGAAACTTCTCCCATCCACTACTTTTCGTATTCCTGGATATAAGTGCTACCGCCAGGATCGGACGATTCAGCCCTGCCGCGGCAGTGGTGGAGGCGTGATGACTCTGGTCCGGGATGGTCTTGCACATTCTCCTTGGTCCATCCCCTCGCTCGCTTCGTCTAATTCTCATTGTAGCTTCCTTGGCATTCACGTACACCTCCGCTCCAACACTATCTCTTTACTTAATGCCTACGTCCCCCCAGCTAGCTCCACCCCTACCGAGGCCCGCTCGCGCCGTACCTTCTCTCCTTCCTCATTCCCCTCTTCCCCGTCCACCTTCATCTTTGGGGATCTTAATGCACACCACCCCTCCTGGGATTCTCGGGGCCATCCTAACTCTCTCGGCTCCGAAATCTACTGGCTTCTCGCTTCAGATCTTGAATCACTTAATGACCCTGATACTCCCACTCTCTTGCAGCAGTCTTCTGGATGGCGTACCTCCCCAGACCTCAGTCTGGTACCTTCGTCTCTTGCTCCTAGATGTGGCTGGTCCGTCCTTCCTGATCTTGGATCTGACCACCTCCCCATCTCTATTAAGATTCCTCTCTCCCAACGAGCGCAAACCCTCTTACAACTTTAAAAAGGCTCGCTGGGATGACTACAGGACTCATGTAACTTCTCATTGTCCCGACTCTGACTCGTACTCTTCTCTTACTCTTACTAAAGCCGCTGCTTCTTTCTCCTCTATCATCCTCGAAGCGGCAAAATCTTCAATTTCTTTCGGTCGTACCCGCCAGTCCCCGAAAGCTTGGTGGTCCGCGGAACTAGATCAGCTCGTCCATGCTCGCCGCAAGGCATTCAGACGGGCCCATCTAAGTGAAGCGGATCGTCAGGCTTATGTTTCTGCATCCCGTTCCGCCTCCGGAGCCATTGCTAAAGCGAAAGCTGATGCTTGGCAACGGACAGCGTCCAATCTTCGCCTTTCCTCCAACCCCCGTAAGGTCTTCTCCCTCCTCCGCTCAGTAGCTGGTACTCCCAAATCCTCCAGTTCTGATCCAACCTTTCCCGGGTGTAGCTCTGCTAAGTCTACAGCCACCCGTTACGCTTCTTTTCTCAAGAGCCACTTCTCTAGATCCCTTCCTTCTAATCGCCGTCCTGAAAGCCGCCGCTTCCTTCGTGAGCTCCGCTCCTCTACCTGTACCTGCCCATCCTTTTGCTCTCCTTTTAGCCTGTCGGAGCTCACCACAGCTATTAGTTCTCTCTCCTCGTCGACTGCAGCCGGTCCTGACCACGTCTCGTACCCTCTCCTCCAAAATCTTCCTCCTTCTGCCCTTGCTTTTCTTTTGTTTATCTTCAACCTCTCTTGGTCCACCCACTCCTTTCCCTCCGCCTGGAAATCTTCCACCATCTACCCGGTGCACAAATCTGGCAAACCCACAGACGCTCCGTCTTCGTTTCGTCCTATCTGCCTTACATCTTGTATCTCGAAACTCTTTGAGCGTCTCGTGCTAGCCCGTCTGTCTTTTCTCCTCGAATCTAAGGATCTTCTGACCCCTCTTCAGGCCGGTTTTCGCCCAGGCCGTTCTACCACTGACCAGATAGTTCTTCTTACTCAGTCAATCTCCGATGGCTTTCACAACTCCAAGCCTTGTGCAAGGACTGTGTTAGCCACCGTTGATTTCTCTCGTGCCTTCGACTCGGTCTGGCATTCAGCTCTCTACCACAAGCTTCTGGCCTCTGGCCTGCCTCCTTGCTTTGTTCGCTGGACCCAGTCTTTCTTATCGGACCGTCGTGCACAAGTGGCCTTTCGAAACTCTTCCAGTAACTCTTTCCGAGTTCGATGGGGAGTCCCTCAAGGGTCAGTGCTCGGCCCAGTCCTCTTCAACCTCTTCATTAACGACGTTTCTTCCGTGCTCCCTCCCTCAGTCCGCTTTTCACTTTATGCAGACGATCTTGCTATTTGGGCGTCTTCTCCTCACATTCACCTCGCTACTGCCGCCGTCCAAGAAGCTCTGTCTGAGCTCGAGGCTTGGTCTTTAAAGTGGCAGCTTCCTCTAAATCCCGCTAAATGCGAAGTCTCCTTCTTCAGCACCGCCACCCGTGAAGCTTCCGTTCAGCCCTACCTGTCTCTTTTGGGCCGCCCCCTCTCGTTCAACGCTTCCCCCAAGTTCCTCGGAGTAACTTTAGACCGAACACTTTCCTTCTTCCCCCATAGCTCTGCCCTGAGATCCACTCTTTTCCCTCGTTTAAGATCTCTCAGGGCTGTTTCATCCGCTTCTTGGGGCCCTTCCAAAGAGTCCCTTGCTTCTCTCTACAAGACCTTTCTTCTCCCCGTCCTCACTTATGCTTCCCCTGGTTGGTTCCCCTTCATTTACGCTAAACATCTTCAACACCTAGAAGCTACCCACCGCTCCGCGTGCCGTGCGATCACTGGCTGCTGTTTGACCACTCCTATTCCTCTTCTTTTGTTGGAAGCTGGACTTCCTCCCCTCTCCGTGACCCTCACCGCTCAGTCGCTCTACTCTTATGAGCGCGCTCTTCGCCTCCCACCCTCGTTTCCCTTGTCTTCTCTAGCGACCCTTTCTGTCCCCAAGCGCGTCCGTTCCTCTTCGTGGCGCTTCTTCTGTTTCTTCTGTGCTTCTCATCCACTTTCTCCACCTGTTTCTTCTCCGCGTGAGCACCTGGTCTCCTGCCCTCCCTTCCCCCCGTGGTCCCCTCCTCTGTTCTCCGTGTCCCTAGCCCTGTCCTCCCCCTGCTCCCGTTCCGACCCAGTCCCTCTTCGCACCGCTTTGGTCCAAGACCACCTTCCTCCCTCCCCGTTGCTGACCTGACCATCTGGACTGACGGCTCCGTTATTGGACGACTTGGACCAGGTGGCTCGGGTGTTTTCATAAACTGTTCTTCATGCTCTTCCACTTTCTCTCTTTCCTTTCATGCTGGTGCGCACTGTTCAAGCTTCACAGCTGAAATGGTTGCAATCCAGCATGCTCTCTCTTGGTCCGTTTCCCATCACTCCTTATGTCTCTTTTCCTCTCTTCATCTCTTGTCCGACTCTCTCTCGGCTCTGACCGTGCTCTCTTCACCCCCGTCGCCCCTCTTGTCCACGTCTGTCCACTCTGTCTGGTCCTCTTTGTCGTCCCTCTGCTCTTCCTCGATCTCAGTGTCATTGCAGTGGCTTCCTGGTCACTCGAACATCAGTGGCAATGATACTGCAGATGCGCTTGCCAAAAGTGGCACTTCTCTCCCCTCTGCAGCTCCTCAGTGTCTGTCTTCTCTGAAGTCCTTCATTCGTCATTCCCTGTTCAACTCCTGGAGGACTTCCGTTCGTTCGTCTTTGATTTCTTCACAAGTCCCTAGCGTAGCAACTGAGGAACTGTCCCTCCCTCGCGCTGTCCGTTGTGAGCTCTCACGTCTTCGTTGCAACGGCCACAACCTTCTTCTCAACTCCTATCTTCACAGGATTGGCAGGTCCACTTCTCCTGACTGCCCTGTTTGTGGTGCAAACCACGATGTACCCCACTTACTGTGCTCTTGTCCCTCCCTCTCTTCTACCCGAGCGGCTATCTTCGGGTCCTCGGGCTCTGTTTTTGATGTTTGGCATCGCCCACGGGGGGTTGCCCGCCTCCTCGGTCTCCGTGGCGTTCCGCCACGCCCCTATCCGCGGGACGGGGTCGGGTAATCCAGCCAGCCAGCCGATTGTAAGGATGGAAACAAAGAGTGAGCCTTAATATGGATCAGGAGCTGACGGGCGACGAAACGCTCAAGTAGTTTAGATAGAGTACAAAGGTTTGATATTGGGCGGTATGAAGTAGGATCATCAGAACATCGTTGACCCTTCTTGAGAACCGGAGTGATGTTGACTTCTTTCCACAGACTTGGGAACGAGCCCGACCTCAGTGACTCATTGAGAGTATGAGCGATGAATGGTGCGAGAATATCAATGTTAGACTTCAATAGATGAGTAGGCAAAGGATCATTCTGACTTTGTTTGTTGGGAAGCTTTAATGTGGCTGATACAATATCGGAGATGGATAGGCGACGGAATTCAATGAAAGAGCAACCGCTGGTGCTGAAGAGAAGTCAGGTTTGGTGGAGGCAGGAAGACACCGATATATGGCGTTGATTTTACTGTCAAAATGCCGATGGAATTCTGCTGCCGTGATGTGTACGTCAGGCTTGGTTTTCCCACGTCCCAACAAGCCATTTATGGATGACCACAACAGTTTCGGACGGTGCTGCTCAGCCGAAATCTTAGAGCGCCAGAACTGCTCACGCTTCGACTTTGTGAGATTTCGGTATGAAAGACGAGTGACTTTCAGTTCTGCTGCTCTGGCGACAGTTTCAGGAGAAGCAATTCGAGTAAGACGCTTGACTTGACGTTCGAGCCTTCTGACCTGACGTTTGTAACGTAAACAGTCTTCGACGTACCACGGATCAGAGGTGCACAGTGGGGCATGACCATGAAATTTGGGTCAAAAATGACTTTTGTCAAAACTTTGTTCTCTTTATATATTCTGAAACTAGATATCGAGGAGAATCCGATACTTTTTATTGCAAGTCAATATCTTCTTTCGTTAAAAAGCTATGAGCATCTGAAGTCTATGAAAAAAAATTTTCTCAATCGTAGTTCTCCATCGGATACTGTATCAGAAATATAGTCTAATTCCATCAATGTTTGAACGCCTTTATTCAGCGGAATAAAGAATTAAGAACGATAAATGCACATTACTATGCTGAAATATAAGTATGTTAGAGTACTAAAACGGTTAAGTATGCTCATCTTACCCTTTTCAGCAATGCTGACGACCAAAAGAAGTCAACAGCTTTAGATTAAATGATCAAACATGGTTTTCAGTGTGTTTAGAAAAGATTCTTAACTGTTGATAACGAAATATTTTTTGACCGCTATTGACACTTGTTTTATGTGAAAGTATTGTATCTTCCCTACATAATATCAAAAATTTCTCTCGCGATACCTGGGGATAACGCATGCATCGCTATATAGATAACTGCATGACAATTCGTCAAAGCACATAGGCCTAGTGACAAAATTTTCTATTTATCAATCAAAGAAAAGGATATCAAAAAAATGTTCATCCATCGTTCTCTCTGCACTTGTAGAATGACTGTCGTCCCTTCTCCTTGCTCCACACGATATAGTGAAGTGTCCCATCATCTTGCAGTGGTTGCATTTTGGCTCAGGAGCAGTAGCTCGGACTTTGGGATCGGACTTCACCCATAATCTGATTAGGCAGTCATCCAAATTGTTGGACTGATTGTTTTTTCTGGCGAGATGTTGTCGATAGTATCTAAGAAATTTGTGATTGTTTTCCAATCCTTGCTCGGTGTACTCTCCAAGTCCAAACCCATTGTTTGCTTTCACAAGCTCCCAACCATGAGCGAGAAGAGAATGTAGAGTTGGTGGGACATTTATCCACTGAACTCTATCACAATTGTCGAAGCGTGTGAGAATGAATTTGTACGTTTCCAAGGAGAAAGCTCTATATTCGTTTGTGTTCACACACCGAGAGCTAGTGTATACACGCACACATATCCAAATGCGACGAATCAGTTCTCTCAAAGAATTCTGATGACGTTCAGGTACGAAGCCGACCAACACTTCGCGGTATTTTGTTAGATATTCCCGACATGTATCACCTTTGTTGACGTTGCCGCCTTTTCCTGTAGGATCCGCCGAATCGATAGGGATACTTGTTGCTTCATGAGCTAATCTTCTCACCTCGTCCTTGGCATTCATGAGGTGTCTGAAGGAAGCACCAAGCTTGACCTGTGAATCTGTCCAAAGACGAATACCAGCAATGAGAAAATAGACAAGTTTGAGAATGAAATCGAATGACCGCAGAAGACAGTGAAGTGGACTGACATGGTTGATATTTACTTGTAGAAGGGGCTCTTGTGTCAAGCCCTTGCGATCCACATAGTCTTGCTGACGTGTTCTCACTTTTCCATCTTCTTGGCGAAGTCTTTCGAAGTCACTCTGGGTTTCAGCACAGTCACGATTTATGGCGAAGCACGTTTCTATGTCAAGATTTCCAGTACCTCGACCACAAGCGGTTTCCTGGTCTGTTGTGCAGAGGAGGCAGTAGGCGCCGCCCAATCCGCTCAATAGTGCACGCATCTTCGCGTCAATCATGGTCATTTCTCCCGTAACAGAGATGGTGTATGTGCGATTCGGAAGTTCTATCTTCATGGCGCTCACCTTTGAACGTTCTTCAACTGCTTCTTTTACACTTACCAAGTTACCATAAAGTTCCTTACCAAGGAGAAGGAAAAGTGGACGTTGTGAGAAAGGCGACGCCAGTTTGGGTTCTTGAAATACACTTCTTCCAGTGTCCGTTTCTTCTATCTTCAAAACGCAGAACATGAACATAATGATGTTGTGAGTTTGTTCGTTGTTGCCTTGGTGATAAATACCGTGAGAGCCAGATCCATCTACACCATCCTTGATGTACACAGTTAGTCGAGTAGCTGTCTCCTGTTTAGCATGAAGGGATAACAGCTGTGTAAGAGTCATCTTCAAAGAATCAAAATAGCTGAACAAAACACCAGAAGGGGCGGTGCTTCGCAAGATCTGTGGAGTGATCTCGCGCTCAGCATGGCGAACAGTTTTCCATGACTCAAATTTCAGTCGTTTGTCATTAGCTAGAACTTTCGAAAGACACTGATAACTACCACGTCCAAGATTGAGTCTATGTTTCAGGAAAATGCTGGTTTCCAGTGGAACGACGTTGCTCTTCTCTCCTCCACTGATTAGTTGATCACCCAATGACGATGTATCTCGCTGAGAAGTATAGTTGGTCTGTTTTGTCACAACGCCGAGAAGTTCGTTTAGAGTCACTTTATTCTTCCACGCCATGTTTCGAAGGTAATCAATTATAGGTTTAGTTCTGTTGTAACGTTGTCTCTCTCCTATATCCACCAGTGAGCGAGTGTATTGGCTTTCCTTGCTGACGTTGTCATTCTCCACAATAGCTTCACTCTCACTTTCATAACGTAGCAACACTTCAGTCAAATCCTGGGGTATTTTGGATCACAAACAGGTAAGTCTTTTCCGAAAGAAGATCTTAACGGCATTGTAAACTTCCTCAAATTCCACCATATCTCCAAGGTCGTTCTTTTCGATCACTCGCTTGGCCAGATCTCTCTCTGGTACTGCAGTAAAGCGTGACACTTTCAGTTCATCGTAGCAAGTACTGAAGTCAGAATAGGTAAGCACCTTCAAATAACTCGACGCAGTCGCCATAACAAGTCCGTAAGTGGTAGCTTTCCGACTCCAGGTAGTGTATAGTGTAGCTATATGTAGTATATAGTGAAATATGTATTTCCCCATATGGAATTCTTATTGGTTGTTATCTTCAGGGCTTCCCTGAGTTTAAAAATAGCAGCACCTTCTAGAAATCTGGATACTAAAAATGTTGATATCCCAGGGCATCCCAGAGTTAAAAATAGACATAACTCGAATCCAATACCCTTCTAGAAATCTTGATACCCACTTCGAAGCATTAATGATAAAAATGTTCAAGTACTACCGGAAATTCTACCGAAACAAACGATGGAAAGGAAAATGCTAAGCTAAAAAATTAAAGGGCATATAATCTGGGTAATGTAATCAGACGGATTGACATGTTTCTTATGTTGATTGTATTTTAATTTTCTTCCTCTTTTCTTAGTACACCCATGTCAGAAAGTGTGTGGCTCACTATCTTCGTATTCAGCAGGCGACAAACTATTATTGGTTAAGTTATCAATTGTAGATTTTGTACATATTCATTCGATTCTTGGTAAAATTATTAAAAAGCTATTAATGGCCTGAAGTGTCACAGAAAGGCAAGTTAGCCTAAATACATCCAATTTGTGGAATAACTATCAGTTGTAGTCCATCAATTTGTTAAAAAATGAAATCCTCATAAAAAATACCCTATATACGTCGAAATCAAGTCATCAAGTGAATTTTCGCGCAAATTTCATAATCACCCTATCAAACGCCCCACTGTGAGGTGCGTTGGCGACAGCGTACAGTTTTCCAGGGAATATAGTCAAGAATAGCGGTGATAAGGTTGTTGTACTTAGCTGCAAGTCTCTCAGGATCAGATGCAACAAATAGATTAACATCACCTATGTCAGACGAAGCCACGGATATGCGGAAAGAGTCAACATCAAGACGCCGGAAAGGACGGACTGATGCTGTATGATACACTATTGGAGGACGCTGAAGAGGAGCTGACCAATTGATCAACCGATGATCCGATAGGCCAGGATCGGAGACTCTAGTGGCCATAGGTAGGAGATCAGATCTTGTGGCGACAATATCAATAGTACCACCACAGTCGTGTGTCGCGCCCTGGATGCAACAAGTGAGACCATACGCATCGAAAAGGTCAAGCAGATATCGAGCCGCTGTATCGTCAGGTTTCTCGATATGAATGTTGAAATCCCCAGCAAGAAACAGTGAATCGTTGCAGGTGATGAATATATCGAGCAGGCTAGACAATTCCATGAAGAATTGTGACGCCACAGGACCGGTTCGATAAACAAAGATCACTACGCATGACGTTGATCGAGAGAAAAATCGGGTACACAGCACTTCAAAAGTCAATGTGCGGGGACAGTCAAGTTTTGTGAGACGAAAACCTTGGGATGAGAAGGCAACGACGCCACCGTGATTTGTTGACATATTGTCAGGGTGCAATCGTGAGCGAGGTTGATCAGTAACCGCGAAACCTGCTGATCTTAGGCGTTGGAGACAAACAGCATCAGAGTCATGCCAAGTTTCAGTTAGCAGGAATATATCAATTGATTCATCTCGACGAAGCTCAATTATGTCCTCAACCTTGTTGGCCAAGGAACGGATGTTGAGAAGGCCGAAGTTTACCGATCGGCTGATGGGAATACAATGGCGATCAGCACGTGGCAATGGACGAAGGACACGTGGTCGGTATTGCGGTCGCTCTTGACGCGTAGGGAAACCGTGATCATGACGTAAACATGCAGGGCGCACGCACCTTGATCGGTAGGAAGAGATAACTCCGCAGTCATCTTCAGCTGATGGATGAATCACAGTCGCACTATCAGCTTCGCCGGTACAGGCGTTAGCATCTTTCACAAGGAGTCTCAGATACCACAGTTTGCGTCGTGCTGACCGAGGAATGGGGAAATTTGCAGAACCGCGCAGACGTAACAAGTCTTCTCGCGTGTAGCGCTTTGAGGGAACAGTTGAGAGCTCGCGAGACTGCATTGTGCAAACATGTATGAAAGAGAGACACACGAGAAGTGTAAATTGAGATCAATGATAGCGCAATTGCTTGCAACTAATGCGCAGTAGATATTATAAAAAATGCAGGACACTGATCTTAATTCAAGAAAGTTTCTTCAGAGATAAGAATTGCATGAATGCTTGTAGAGTGGTGAAGCCGTAGATATAAGTTTCGAAGCGATCGGTGTGATAGAGACAAGTGAAGAAGCGGGTTTGGGTGTCGCGTGAGCTACACACGAGACGGACGACCGCCTCCCGTGAAAGCTGGAGTGCGAATGAGGTAGTGCAGTTATCGTGTTTGTTTCTGAAAGTTTTCAAACTACTGTAAAAGTTATTGTTGAGTGTGCTAACGATTTGAATGGGCAAGTTATATTTGAGACTTAAATTATGAATTTTCCTATCCAGAATCATTCACAAATTGAATGTTTAGAAATGAGCGAGTATTTGTATAGGTATGAGTATATGAGTATTTTATGAAGCGTCTCTGAGCTTCATTTGCAATAGTATTAGTTGGCTCAATGCGTCTGCTACTCGGTTATTCATCCACCCAAGGCTTCAAATAACCAATGTCCTGACCCTTCTCCAAATGAGTGCCTCTTCCAGCTTGCCATGTCGAGTACTTAAATTTCCTATGTGCTTTGAAATCCATATGTAAATCGAAGGCCGTATTGGTCATTCCACATCAAAACGTCAAATGTCGGAAAAGTGAGTGGCGAAGGTTCTCAGATATTCTTGAAATTCACATATTTTAATTATTTGGGTCTATCTAGATGAATTAATAATAAAATATTTCAGAAAAATTCTATTAGGAGGGTCACTTGCGTGGCCTTGAGTTATTCGAAATTTACTATTTTTAGAGAATTTATGAAAAATCATATACATCTTTGACGGCCTACATCACCGATCTCGCAGCGAAGTTGAGGAAAATTCTTCTTCGACTTCTTAATTGATGCCCAACCATGGATGCCTCAAGCGGAGTTCATAACTTTTTCACTGCGAGAAAATTTATGAGGGCCCTCAAAAAAAGTAAAAATTTCAGATAAATTTTGAAAAAATCGAATTTTTAAACATTTCTTAAAAAATGCAAAGTAGTTTTACGATCCCTTCTTCCGCAGGCAACTACAAATCCAATTGATTCTAAAAAATATTTATAAAATCACCAGGCATCGGGAAAGTGGAATTTGAATCTCAGATTATATGAACATAATTCAATTTTTCACAAAATCGTTTAAGTTTGCAATGTCATTTTCAAGTCAAGATTTTGTCATTTCAATTGTTTGTAAGACGTTTTCTTTGAACAATGTAGATCCGTGTGACATTTTTGCTACCCATTTACATGAATGCACTATTTTAATCTCTGGCATTTGCATCTCGGAGATGAAAAGGTTCTCTAGAGATTTGATTGGATGTCGGTGCATTTTCTGCATGGGAAGGGCATGACAAGCGTAATGCAGGAAGGCGCAGTGGCCACTGGATGTTTATAGCCTCCAAACAGCTTCAAACATTTCTTATCTTTTACTACCTCTGACCAGCAAAAGTTCCCATCGACGTCAGAAAGCATCCAATAAAAACTCTACACTAGTTTGTTGTTGAACTGTCCAATCTGTCTCCTCAAGGAAATTGTCTTCGACTCCATTCGCATCTTCTGATCTATTACAGTTCATAGTTCTCCAACTGTACGACTCGCTGATAGTTTGTCAGTGAAGAAGAAATTCTCTCCATCATTGTACTCGGCACAGGAGTTTTCAATGTAGGAAACGGTTTTTGTAAGGATGACAAATCATAAATAATGAATCAAACACCTTTTGGTTCAATCAAACAGTTAAGCTTGAAAATGATCTGAATTGTATTTAGAGAAATTGATTGAAATACAATTGATTATTAACAAGAAAATCAAAATGTTTGAGGAAGTCTCCAAAATGCTTTCGTGGATCCCGTATTTCATCAAAACGTCGAAATATTCACAAACTTCGACTGCTGAACCATCCGTTTTTATATCGAATTTCAACAGTATAGCATAAAGGCTGTACCTTTTTGAGAATAACTAGCTAGAAACGACTCATCGGACAGATAAAAGGGGGGAGCATTGGCTGAAGGACATTGTTTCTACCCTCCTGAGTTTATATTAGTGAACAAAAGATTTGTAGAAATAAGCACCATAATATAATACAATTTAGTAAAAAATAACACGTACAACGAAATAATCAATATGTTGCAATTTCTTTGAAGAGTGATTGGTAGAGCTTGTGCTAGACTTTTTTTTTTATTTTTTTTAGAAAATGTAAATTGTCTTTTGCTTCGTTGCGGATGTCAATGTCTGTGTCGCTTTACCGTGAACTGGTGAATTCATTACTTCAAAATATCTTTTAAACATATCCTGCAAATGTTGACATGACTGATTGAATGCGCCACGGTATAGCAATTCAAATATAATGACTTATTACAACAAAACGACAGCTGATGGGCAATCGATGCGAGTAGCTTCCAAGTTGATCGGTTACTAGAT
The DNA here is from genome assembly GCA_907163375.1 of Prostheceraeus crozeri. NCBI lineage: Eukaryota > Metazoa > Platyhelminthes > Polycladida > Euryleptidae > Prostheceraeus > Prostheceraeus crozeri. Next base: position 83,652 of record CAJQUW010014917.1, read on the forward strand.
GCGTGTAAATGATCTGAGCCAGCCAGAGGACCACAGATTTAGAGAAGTGAAACAGATTGCCCTTTTCCCTGATTCCTCAATGGGCAGCAATGAAGCGTGTTTAATTCTGCATTTGAAAGGAGATCCGATAATACATAAGTGTACTTACTACCTTGATCAGTCGTTGCATACTGAAGATTATATTTCAGTTTCTTACCGGATCATCGGAGCCCTTAGTACGACTATGCTGATTAAAGCGAACTTGAAGAACCGATGTGGACGATGTACGAGTAGAAGTTAGTGCACAGGCGACGAGAAAGCTTCTATACAATTAGCCGAACCATGCATGTCATGTTTTGAAATCAAAATGTTGCAGGTATTTATTTTATTTATTTATTTCCACGAATAATTTTTAAGTGGCATTTCGTTAGACACCACAAGGCCACTTTACAATTAGACATATTACAACATAACATCTGGATCGGAAAATAGAGTGGAAGTAAACAGTTAAGAAATGCTGGAGAGAGAGAGAGTCAAAACGGGGTCACTCGAAACAGTGCGAAAGTAGTTGTGTCTTAAGGTTTCGTTTGAATGACGAGACGGATGCAGAAGATTTAATTGATAATGGAAGTTTGTTCCAAGCACGAGCGGCGCATATTGAAAACGCTCGGTCACCAATAGTTTTACGGCGCGTCGTTGGTATAGCTAGAGCCATCAGAGACGATGATGGTAGGTGTGATCTCGATTTTAGTTCAGAAACCAACTGGAGACAGCTTCTGAGGTAGGATGGACCTTCATCATTAAGACAACGAAAACACTATAACCAACAGTCGTTATTCAATGCGATATCGAATAGGTAGCCATTGTAAGGAAGTAAGCAAAGGCGTGATGTGGTCATCGCTGCGAGAATTGAAGATGAGTCCTGCACTAGCGTTAAGGACCGATTGCAGTCGAGAAATGATACTGAGGGGTAAGTCCTGGTATAAGCTGCAGCAGTAATTGAGACGCGAGTGCACAATGCTGACTATAACAGTAGACAAAACCGACTGAGGAACACAATTACGAATTGATCTTATCTGGCGAAGAACGCTGAAACACGAAGAAACTGTCTGCTGAATATGGCATTTGATGGAGAGGGTCGAATCGAGACAGATGCCAAGATTGCGGACTTTCTTGACTGGTGTTACCGAATGGCTGCCTATGAACAGTGGAAGGTGAGGAACCAAATTCTGACGACGTTGTGAAGAGCACCACATCACTTCAGTCTTGGCGATGTTAAATTGAAGGCAGTTAGAGTGTAGCCATTTTGAAACTTCATTGATACAGGAAGTCATGCGTCGTGTCAATGAATCAGTGTCCGAAGGAGAGCAGGAGCCATAAATCTGAATATCGTCAGCGTAAAAATGAAATTGCAATCCATGAGATCTGATGACATCGGCCAAATCAGCAATGTATAACACAAAAATAATTGGGCCTAGGACAGAGCCTTGTGGGACACCATAGACAACAGTGGACGGAGTGGAGCCGTTCGAAGATACGCATTGCTGCCTGTTTGAGAGGAAGGACGAGAACCATCTTAAAACTGTCCCGCCAAGGCCGAACGATAATTCCAGACGTTTCAGTAGGATTTTGTGATTCACGGTATCGAAAGCGGATGTCAGATCAAGTAGGCAGAGGAGGGTAAGGTCACCTTTATCAGAAGCAAGTACAATATCAGATGTAATTTTCAACAGAACCGTCTCACAGGAATGATAAGAGCGGTAAGCCGCTTGTAAGGATGGAAACAAAGATTGAGCCTTAATATGGATCAGGAGCTGACGGGCGACGAAACGCTCAAGTAGTTTAGATAGAGTACAAAGGTTTGATATTGGGCGGTATGAAGTAGGATCATCAGAACATCGTTGACCCTTCTTGAGAACCGGAGTGATGTTGACTTCTTTCCACAGACTTGGGAACGAGCCCGACCTCAGTGACTCATTGAGAGTATGAGCGATGAATGGTGCGAGAATATCAATGTTAGACTTCAATAGATGAGTAGGCAAAGGATCATTCTGACTTTGTTTGTTGGGAAGCTTTAATGTGGCTGATACAATATCGGAGATGGATAGGCGACGGAATTCAATGAAAGAGCAACCCGCTGGTGCTGAAGAGAAGTCAGGTTTGGTGGAGGCAGGAAGACACCGATATATGGCGTTGATTTTACTGTCAAAATGCCGATGGAATTCTGCTGCCGTGATGTGTACGTCAGGCTTGGTTTTCCACGTCCCAACAAGCCATTTATGGATGACCACAACAGTTTCGGACGGTGCTGCTCAGCCGAAATCTTAGAGCGCCAGAACTGCTCACGCTTCGACTTTGTGAGATTTCGGTATGAAAGACGAGTGACTTTCAGTTCTGCTGCTCTGGCGACAGTTTCAGGAGAAGCAATTCGAGTAAGACGCTTGACTTGACGTTCGAGCCTTCTGACCTGACGTTTGTAACGTAAACAGTCTTCGACGTACCACGGATCAGAGGTGCGTTGGCGACAGCGTACAGTATTCCAGGGAATATGTAAGTCAAGAATAGCGGTGATAATGTTGTTGTACTTAGCTGCAAGTCTCTCAGGATCAGATGCAACAAATAGATTAACATCACCAATGTCAGACGAAGCCACGGATATGCGGAAAGAGTCAACATCAAGACGCCGGAAAGGACGGACTGATGCTGTATGATACACTATAGGAGGACGCTGAAGAGGAGCTGACCAATTGATCAACCAATGATCCGATAGGCCAGGATCGGAGACTCTAGTGGCCATAGGTAGGAGATCAGATCTTGTGGCGACAATATCAATAGTACCACCACAGTCGTGTGTCGCGCCCTGGATGCAACAAGTGAGACCATACGCATCGAAAAGGTCAAGCAGATATCGAGCCGCTGTATCGTCAGGTTTCTCGATATGAATGTTGAAATCCCCAGCAAGAAACAGTGAATCGTTGCAGGTGATGAATATATCGAGCAGGCTAGACAATTCCATGAAGAATTGTGACGCCACAGGACCGGTTCGATAAACAAAGATCACTACGCATGACGTTGATCGAGAGAAAAATCGGGTACACAGCACTTCAAAAGTCAATGTGCGGGGACAGTCAAGTTTTGTGAGACGAAAACCTTGGGATGAGAAGGCAACGACGCCACCGTGATTTGTTGACATATTGTCAGGGTGCAATCGTGAGCGAGGTTGATCAGTAACCGCGAAACCTGCTGATCTTAGGCGTTGGAGACAAACAGCATCAGAGTCATGCCAAGTTTCAGTTAGCAGGAATATATCAATTGATTCATCTCGACGAAGCTCAATTATGTCCTCAACCTTGTTGGCCAAGGAACGGATGTTGAGAAGGCCGAAGTTTACCGATCGGCTGATGGGAATACAATGGCGATCAGCACGTGGCAATGGACGAAGGACACGTGGTCGGTATTGCGGTCGCTCTTGACGCGTAGGGAAACCGTGATCATGACGTAAACATGCAGGGCGCACGCACCTTGATCGGTAGGAAGAGATAACTCCGCAGTCATCTTCAGCTGATGGATGAATCACAGTCGCACTATCAGCTTCGCCGGTACAGGCGTTAGCATCTTTCACAAGGAGTCTCAGATACCACAGTTTGCGTCGTGCTGACCGAGGAATGGGGAAATTTGCAGAACCGCGCAGACGTAACAAGTCTTCTCGCGTGTAGCGCTTTGAGGGAACAGTTGAGAGCTCGCGAGACTGCATTGTGCAAACATGTATGAAAGAGAGACACACGAGAAGTGTAAATTGAGATCAATGATAGCGCAATTGCTTGCAACTAATGCGCAGTAGATATTATAAAAAATGCAGGACACTGATCTTAATTCAAGAAAGTTTCTTCAGAGATAAGAATTGCATGAATGCTTGTAGAGTGGTGAAGCCGTAGATATAAGTTTCGAAGCGATCGGTGTGATAGAGACAAGTGAAGAAGCGGGTTTGGGTGTCGCGTGAGCTACACACGAGACGGACGACCGCCTCCCGTGAAAGCTGGAGTGCGAATGAGGTAGTGCAGTTATCGTGTTTGTTTCTGAAAGTTTTCAAACTACTGTAAAAGTTATTGTTGAGTGTGCTAACGATTTGAATGGGCAAGTTATATTTGAGACTTAAATTATGAATTTTCCTATCCAGAATCATTCACAAATTGAATGTTTAGAAATGAGCGAGTATTTGTATAGGTATGAGTATATGAGTATTTTATGAAGCGTCTCTGAGCTTCATTTGCAATAGTATTAGTTGGCTCAATGCGTCTGCTACTCGGTTATTCATCCACCCAAGGCTTCAAATAACCAATGTCCTGACCCTTCTCCAAATGAGTGCCTCTTCCAGCTTGCCATGTCGAGTACTTAAATTTCCTATGTGCTTTGAAATCCATATGTAAATCGAAGGCCGTATTGGTCATTCCACATCAAAACGTCAAATGTCGGAAAAGTGAGTGGCGAAGGTTCTCAGATATTCTTGAAATTCACATATTTTAATTATTTGGGTCTATCTAGATGAATTAATAATAAAATATTTCAGAAAAATTCTATTAGGAAGGTCACTTGCGTGGCCTTGAGTTATTCGAAATTTACTATTTTTAGAGAATTTATGAAAAATCATATACATCTTTGACGGCCTACATCACCGATCTCGCAGCGAAGTTGAGGAAAATTCTTCTTCGACTTCTTAATTGATGCCCAACCATGGATGCCTCAAGCGGAGTTCATAACTTTTTCACTGCGAGAAAATTTATGAGGGCCTCAAAAAAAGTAAAATTTTCAGATAAATTTTGAAAAAATTCGAATTTTTAAACATTTCTTAAAAAATGCAAAGTAGTTTTACGATCCCTTCTTCCGCAGGCAACTACAAATCCAATTGATTCTAAAAAATATTTATAAAATCACCAGGCATCGGGAAAGTGGAATTTGAATCTCAGATTATATGAACATAATTCAATTTTTCACAAAATCGTTTAAGTTTGCAATGTCATTTTCAAGTCAAGATTTTGTCATTTCAATTGTTTGTAAGACGTTTTCTTTGAACAATGTAGATCCGTGTGACATTTTTGCTACCCATTTACATGAATGCACTATTTTAATCTCTGGCATTTGCATCTCGGAGATGAAAAGGTTCTCTAGAGATTTGATTGGATGTCGGTGCATTTTCTGCATGGGAAGGGCATGACAAGCGTAATGCAGGAAGGCGCAGTGGCCACTGGATGTTTATAGCCTCCAAACAGCTTCAAACATTTCTTATCTTTTACTACCTCTGACCAGCAAAAGTTCCCATCGACGTCAGAAAGCATCCAATAAAAACTCTACACTAGTTTGTTGTTGAACTGTCCAATCTGTCTCCTCAAGGAAATTGTCTTCGACTCCATTCGCATCTTCTGATCTATTACAGTTCATAGTTCTCCAACTGTACGACTCGCTGATAGTTTGTCAGTGAAGAAGAAATTCTCTCCATCATTGTACTCGGCACAGGAGTTTTCAATGTAGGAAACGGTTTTTGTAAGGATGACAAATCATAAATAATGAATCAAACACCTTTTGGTTCAATCAAACAGTTAAGCTTGAAAATGATCTGAATTGTATTTAGAGAAATTGATTGAAATACAATTGATTATTAACAAGAAAATCAAAATGTTTGAGGAAGTCTCCAAAATGCTTTCGTGGATCCCGTATTTCATCAAAACGTCGAAATATTCACAAACTTCGACTGCTGAACCATCCGTTTTTATATCGAATTTCAACAGTATAGCATAAAGGCTGTACCTTTTGAGAATAACTAGCTAGAAACGACTCATCGGACAGATAAAAGGGGGGAGCATTGGCTGAAGGACATTGTTTCTACCCTCCTAAGTTTATATTAGTGAACAAAAGATTTGTAGAAATAAGCACCATAATATAATACAATTTAGTAAAAAATAACACGTACAACGAAATAATCAATATGTTGCAATTTCTTTGAAGAGTGATTGGTAGAGCTTGTGCTAGACTTTTTTTTTTATTTTTTTTAGAAAATGTAAATTGTCTTTTGCTTCGTTGCGGATGTCAATGTCTGTGTCGCTTTACCGTGAACTGGTGAATTCATTACTTCAAAATATCTTTTAAACATATCCTGCAAATGTTGACATGACTGATTGAATGCGCCACGGTATAGCAATTCAAATATAATGACTTATTACAACAAAACGACAGCTGATGGGCAATCGATGCGAGTAGCTTCCAAGTTGATCGGTTACTAGATGCGTGTAAATGATCTGAGCCAGCCAGAGGACCACAGATTTAGAGAAGTGAAACAGATTGCCCTTTTCCCTGATTCCTCAATGGGCAGCAATGAAGCGTGTTTAATTCTGCATTTGAAAGGAGATCCGATAATACATAAGTGTACTTACTACCTTGATCAGTCGTTGCATACTGAAGATTATATTTCAGTTTCTTACCGGATCATCGGAGCCCTTAGTACGACTATGCTGATTAAAGCGAACTTGAAGAACCGATGTGGACGATGTACGAGTAGAAGTTAGTGCACAGGCGACGAGAAAGCTTCTATACAATTAGCCGAACCATGCATGTCATGTTTTGAAATCAAAATGTTGCAGGTATTTATTTTATTTATTTATTTCCACGAATAATTTTTAAGTGGCATTTCGTTAGACACTACAAGGCCACTTTACAATTAGACATATTACAACATAACATCTGGATCGGAAAATAGAGTGGAAGTAAACAGTTAAGAAATGCTGGAGAGAGAGAGTCAAAACGGGGTCACTCGAAACAGTGCGAAAGTAGTTGTGTCTTAAGGTTTCGTTTGAATGACGAGACGGATGCAGAAGATTTAATTGATAATGGAAGTTTGTTCCAAGCACGAGCGGCGCATATTGAAAACGCTCGGTCACCAATAGTTTTACGGCGCGTCGTTGGTATAGCTAGAGCCATCAGAGACGATGATGGTAGGTGTGATCTCGATTTTAGTTCAGAAACCAACTGGAGACAGCTTCTGAGGTAGGATGGACCTTCATCATTAAGACAACGAAACACTATAACCAACAGTCGTTATTCAATGCGATATCGAATAGGTAGCCATTGTAAGGAAGTAAGCAAAGGCGTGATGTGGTCATCGCTGCGAGAATTGAAGATGAGTCCTGCACTAGCGTTAAGGACCGATTGCAGTCGAGAAATGATACTGAGGGGTAAGTCCTGGTATAAGCTGCAGCAGTAATTGAGACGCGAGTGCACAATGCTGACTATAACAGTAGACAAAACCGACTGAGGAACACAATTACGAATTGATCTTATCTGGCGAAGAACGCTGAAACACGAAGAAACTGTCTGCTGAATATGGCATTTGATGGAGAGGGTCGAATCGAGACAGATGCCAAGATTGCGGACTTTCTTGACTGGTGTTACCGAATGGCTGCCTATGAACAGTGGAAGGTGAGGAACCAAATTCTGACGACGTTGTGAAGAGCACCACATCACTTCAGTCTTGGCGATGTTAAATTGAAGGCAGTTAGAGTGTAGCCATTTTGAAACTTCATTGATACAGGAAGTCATGCGTCGTGTCAATGAATCAGTGTCCGAAGGAGAGCAGGAGCCATAAATCTGAATATCGTCAGCGTAAAAATGAAATTGCAATCCATGAGATCTGATGACATCGGCCAAATCAGCAATGTATAACACAAAAATAATTGGGCCTAGGACAGAGCCTTGTGGGACACCATAGACAACAGTGGACGGAGTGGAGCCGTTCGAAGATACGCATTGCTGCCTGTTTGAGAGGAAGGACGAGAACCATCTTAAAACTGTCCCGCCAAGGCCGAACGATAATTCCAGACGTTTCAGTAGGATTTTGTGATTCACGGTATCGAAAGCGGATGTCAGATCAAGTAGGCAGAGGAGGGTAAGGTCACCTTTATCAAAAGCAAGTACAATATCAGATGTAATTTTCAACAGAACCGTCTCACAGGAATGATAAGAGCGGTAAGCCGCTTGTAAGGATGGAAACAAAGATTGAGCCTTAATATGGATCAGGAGCTGACGGGCGACGAAACGCTCAAGTAGTTTAGATAGAGTACAAAGGTTTGATATTGGGCGGTATGAAGTAGGATCATCAGAACATCGTTGACCCTTCTTGAGAACCGGAGTGATGTTGACTTCTTTCCACAGACTCGGGAACGAGCCCGACCTCAGTGACTCATTGAGAGTATGAGCGATGAATGGTGCGAGAATATCAATGTTAGACTTCAATAGATGAGTAGGCAAAGGATCATTCTGACTTTGTTTGTTGGGAAGCTTTAATGTGGCTGATACAATATCGGAGATGGATAGGCGACGGAATTCAATGAAAGAGCAACCGCTGGTGCTGAAGAGAAGTCAGGTTTGGTGGAGGCAGGAAGACACCGATATATGGCGTTGATTTTACTGTCAAAATGCCGATGGAATTCTGCTGCCGTGATGTGTACGTCAGGCTTGGTTTTCCCACGTCCCAACAAGCCATTTATGGATGACCACAACAGTTTCGGACGGTGCTGCTCAGCCGAAATCTTAGAGCGCCAGAACTGCTCACGCTTCGACTTTGTGAGATTTCGGTATGAAAGACGAGTGACTTTCAGTTCTGCTGCTCTGGCGACAGTTTCAGGAGAAGCAATTCGAGTAAGACGCTTGACTTGACGTTCGAGCCTTCTGACCTGACGTTTGTAACGTAAACAGTCTTCGACGTACCACGGATCAGAGGTGCGTTGGCGACAGCGTACAGTATTCCAGGGAATATGTAAGTCAAGAATAGCGGTGATAATGTTGTTGTACTTAGCTGCAAGTCTCTCAGGATCAGATGCAACAAATAGATTAACATCACCAATGTCAGACGAAGCCACGGATATGCGGAAAGAGTCAACATCAAGACGCCGGAAAGGACGGACTGATGCTGTATGATACACTATTGGAGGACGCTGAAGAGGAGCTGACCAATTGATCAACCAATGATCCGATAGGCCAGGATCGGAGACTCTAGTGGCCATAGGTAGGAGATCAGATCTTGTGGCGACAATATCAATAGTACCACCACAGTCGTGTGTCGCGCCCTGGATGCAACAAGTGAGACCATACGCATCGAAAAGGTCAAGCAGATACCGAGCCGCTGTGTCGTCAGGTTTCTCGATATGAATGTTGAAATCCCCAGCAAGAAACAGTGAATCGTTGCAGGTGATGAATATATCGAGCAGGCTAGACAATTCCATGAAGAATTGTGACGCCACAGGACCGGTTCGATAAACAAAGATCACTACGCATGACGTTGATCGAGAGAAAAATCGGGTACACAGCACTTCAAAAGTCAATGTGCGGGGACAGTCAAGTTTTGTGAGACGAAAACCTTGGGATGAGAAGGCAACGACGCCACCGTGATTTGTTGACATATTGTCAGGGTGCAATCGTGAGCGAGGTTGATCAGTAACCGCGAAACCTGCTGATCTTAGGCGTTGGAGACAAACAGCATCAGAGTCATGCCAAGTTTCAGTTAGCAGGAATATATCAATTGATTCATCTCGACGAAGCTCAATTATGTCCTCAACCTTGTTGGCCAAGGAACGGATGTTGAGAAGGCCGAAGTTTACCGATCGGCTGATGGGAATACAATGGCGATCAGCACGTGGCAATGGACGAAGGACACGTGGTCGGTATTGCGGTCGCTCTTGACGCGTAGGGAAACCGTGATCATGACGTAAACATGCAGGGCGCACGCACCTTGATCGGTAGGAAGAGATAACTCCGCAGTCATCTTCAGCTGATGGATGAATCACAGTCGCACTATCAGCTTCGCCGGTACAGGCGTTAGCATCTTTCACAAGGAGTCTCAGATACCACAGTTTGCGTCGTGCTGACCGAGGAATGGGGAAATTTGCAGAACCGCGCAGACGTAACAAGTCTTCTCGCGTGTAGCGCTTTGAGGGAACAGTTGAGAGCTCGCGAGACTGCATTGTGCAAACATGTATGAAAGAGAGACACACGAGAAGTGTAAATTGAGATCAATGATAGCGCAATTGCTTGCAACTAATGCGCAGTAGATATTATAAAAAATGCAGGACACTGATCTTAATTCAAGAAAGTTTCTTCAGAGATAAGAATTGCATGAATGCTTGTAGAGTGGTGAAGCCGTAGATATAAGTTTCGAAGCGATCGGTGTGATAGAGACAAGTGAAGAAGCGGGTTTGGGTGTCGCGTGAGCTACACACGAGACGGACGACCGCCTCCCGTGAAAGCTGGAGTGCGAATGAGGTAGTGCAGTTATCGTGTTTGTTTCTGAAAGTTTTCAAACTACTGTAAAAGTTATTGTTGAGTGTGCTAACGATTTGAATGGGCAAGTTATATTTGAGACTTAAATTATGAATTTTCCTATCCAGAATCATTCACAAATTGAATGTTTAGAAATGAGCGAGTATTTGTATAGGTATGAGTATATGAGTATTTTATGAAGCGTCTCTGAGCTTCATTTGCAATAGTATTAGTTGGCTCAATGCGTCTGCTACTCGGTTATTCATCCACCCAAGGCTTCAAATAACCAATGTCCTGACCCTTCTCCAAATGAGTGCCTCTTCCAGCTTGCCATGTCGAGTACTTAAATTTCCTATGTGCTTTGAAATCCATATGTAAATCGAAGGCCGTATTGGTCATTCCACATCAAAACGTCAAATGTCGGAAAAGTGAGTGGCGAAGGTTCTCAGATATTCTTGAAATTCACATATTTTAATTATTTGGGTCTATCTAGATGAATTAATAATAAAATATTTCAGAAAAATTCTATTAGGAAGGTCACTTGCGTGGCCTTGAGTTATTCGAAATTTACTATTTTTAGAGAATTTATGAAAAATCATATACATCTTTGACGGCCTACATCACCGATCTCGCAGCGAAGTTGAGGAAAATTCTTCTTCGACTTCTTAATTGATGCCCAACCATGGATGCCTCAAGCGGAGTTCATAACTTTTTCACTGCGAGAAAATTTATGAGGGCCCTCAAAAAAAGTAAAATTTTCAGATAAATTTTGAAAAAATCGAATTTTTAAACATTTCTTAAAAAATGCAAAGTAGTTTTACGATCCCTTCTTCCGCAGGCAACTACAAATCCAATTGATTCTAAAAAATATTTATAAAATCACCAGGCATCGGGAAAGTGGAATTTGAATCTCAGATTATATGAACATAATTCAATTTTTCACAAAATCGTTTAAGTTTGCAATGTCATTTTCAAGTCAAGATTTTGTCATTTCAATTGTTTGTAAGACGTTTTCTTTGAACAATGTAGATCCGTGTGACATTTTTGCTACCCATTTACATGAATGCACTATTTTAATCTCTGGCATTTGCATCTCGGAGATGAAAAGGTTCTCTAGAGATTTGATTGGATGTCGGTGCATTTTCTGCATGGGAAGGGCATGACAAGCGTAATGCAGGAAGGCGCAGTGGCCACTGGATGTTGATAGCCTCCAAACAGCTTCAAACATTTCTTATCTTTTACTACCTCTGACCAGCAAAAGTTCCCATCGACGTCAGAAAGCATCCAATAAAAACTCTACACTAGTTTGTTGTTGAACTGTCCAATTTGTCTCCTCAAGGAAATTGTCTTCGACTCCATTCGCATCTTCTGATCTATTACAGTTCATAGTTCTCCAACTGTACGACTCGCTGATAGTTTGTCAGTGAAGAAGAAGTCTCCTCAAGGAAATTGTCTTCGACTCCATTCGCATCTTCTGATCTATTACAGTTCATAGTTCTCCAACTGTACGACTCGCTGATATTTTGTCAGTGAAGAAGAAATTCTCTCCATCATTGTACTCGGCACAGGAGTTTTCAATGTAGGAAACGGTTTTTGTAAGGATGACAAATCATAAATAATGAATCAAACACCTTTTGGTTCAATCAAACAGTTAAGCTTGAAAATGAACTCTTCATGAGCTGTACACGAGAGCTGTATTGACAAAGGGAATAATTCACATGAAGATTCACCTGAAGACGTTCTCGCTGAGATGCTCACAAGCACTTACTCCTAAAGCATCTGGTGAACACCCTGCTTTTCCGGCAACTACATTATAGCCATAAAGCTCATATTACCCATTGTTATAATAATTATTTCTACTAACACGAACACGCGAAATTGGTGAAAATTCGCGGCACGACTACTGTATTCAATGTGAAGGCTAAACCTGACGTTTTTCAACAAGATCACTAATTTGCGGTTGTGTAGCAGCACAGGCTCAGCGAAAGTCATGCTCCAGCATCAAACGAGATATTTGTTTACATTTAATTATTACCATGGTCGAGAATCCGGATTCACACAAGTATGTGGTTGGGAACGGCAGTAAAGTTTTTGAAGTCAATCTCGCGATATTGGGAAATGATTCCACCATCCACACATCTTCTGCGTACCTTTCAAAAGTCCTCACGTACCCGCAAGGGGTGCCCGTACCCCAGGTTGAGAACTCCTGTCCTAGATTATAGTGAATTCACTATTTTGTCAGTAATTCGCTTTTCGGCTTTCGCCTTCTCTAAAACCTTGAGGTGTCTCTGAATATGATATTCTTCTTCCTTTGACGCCTCCTCCCGCAGTGGCCTTGCTTGACTTTCCAATGCCTCTACGTGTTTCTTCTCTGATGCCTCTTTCGGTTGCCTCTCTATATCCTACAATTGCGAATCCATTTTGATCAACTTTTTATTGTTTTTCATGCTGTAACTGCTTTTCGACCTCTTCTAATGATCATCTGTCGATTTCTTCTTCCTCTTTTTGTTATTTTAAACTAGCCTTGTAGCGTTGCTTGGCCAACGAAGCTTTTTCTCGAAGACTATCAGTGATTGGCATTGTGTTGCACAATTAGTTGTTGGCAGCAAGGGTCGATTTGATGAAAGTCAACGCCCTAACATTTTGTTGATCCTAAGAAGACCTCTTTTCAGTCAATGCGTCAGACATCATGCCAAAGTCTTTCGACGTCAGCATTTCCGTGTGGCTGAGCATGCCTGTAAGAATGTATAGAAGCCTGTAAATTCCGAACTTCTCTACATTAGACGGTGATTTTAAGTCTTTTATAACAGAAGTACGCGCTGTATCAGGTCTACCTTCGAAACCGTTAACAACGAACGGTGCCAAATATGACGATCTGTCTAACTGACTGCTTACACTTCGCTTCATTAAGTTGGAAATTGTAGTTCTTGAGACACATTTCAACTGTTTGCAGGCTTTGATCGTGCTCAGCCTTGGTGACAGCATGTATGTAAATATTGTCTTGATATATTTGCACTCCTGACATGCCATATAGCAGTTTCTGCATCATGGTTTGAAAAATTGCAGGTGCTGTTTCGCAGGTGAAGGTGCAGGTGCTGTCACACACCATAGAGTGTGACATGTCTAAAAAGACCATATGGTGTCGATGAAGTCGTGAGAAACGATGACTCCATATCCAATGGCAATTGATGATGGACCTGTCGCAGGTCAGGCTCAGAAAACCAATGACATTCATGCATGCTGTTGATAATGTCCTCCATCGCTGGAGTGGTGCTCACACAGTCATTCAATTGCATGTTGAGTGCTATTTTAAAGTCACCACAAAGACGAATACTTCCGTCGGCTTTCAACTCTGGCACAATTGGAGTTGCCCGATCACTTCGCTTCACTTTGATCAGTGTACCTTCCTCTTCAACCGCACTTCTAAGTCCATATGGGATTTGTCTCGGTCTCACAAAATCCGGCACAGAACCCTCCTTTAAAGTTAAATGGGCTAGCCGGTTCTGAAGTTATAAACCAAATTTACTGAACGAGCAAAATTCTGGATATAGAGCTCTTATCCAATCAGCACCCAATATATTAACTTCAGATCGCAACGTCGTCGTGAAGGCTGCTCAAGAGAAGTACAGATCTTGATTTCTTGCATTGGTATGATGTCAGAGTTATGTTTTCTTCAGTCTTGAGCATGGTGGTTGCGAACAGATTCTGTTTCTGTCGAGTCTCCTTCGGAAGCTCACGATCTAGCGCATGGTGCCAAGAGGACTACGCTTTTCCACCAGCAATTTTCGTGCCGATGGAAGCGATGTAAGGAAGCTGTCACAGGTTACATGATAACCTTTCTTGAAGTCCGGTTAAAGCAGTTTCATGACAATGTCGGTGGCAACGCTGATATCCGGTGCTCTTGTATCATCGATTCCGGTGTAGGGAAAGCCGTTGAAAATGTATTTATTGGCGACCTCCGACCATTTATTGGGACCAATTATTATTAGACCATTTATTATCCCGTATTTATTGGGACCAATCACGCAGACGTTAGATTGAGGTAAGGCGGACTAACTCTATCGGCAGCTTGCAGGGCGATAGCGTGTGTGTGACGTCTCTAGTGCTTGGCTTAGACGTTGGCAGAGCACAGCACCCTATCACAGAATTGCAGATCCACAAACAGATCGATGTACCGGCGATGCAACGCAGGCAGGTGTGGGGAAAAGTTGTTCGAAGATACAGCGAATAGACAACCCAGAGATGTAGAAATCGGCAGCCACTGATCCGACAAGCGTGCGCAGACCGGAGAACCAAAAACGTCGCAGGAAAAGTCACTGAAGATGCACGCAATTGGGTATCTTTGAGCAGTCCGTGCTCAGAAGCTGGTGGACGAATCCGCTACAAAATCGCAGAAGTCACTCCAAAAATGTCGGCGAACAATCCTGCGAAGTTGCACAGGAGTCGTCGTCACGAAGATATGCGTCGTAAAACTACACGGACGGGAAGCTCAGACGACACACGGTCGCTCGCTACGATAGTCAATCCATATTGAAATTGACTGAAAACCATCATTTATCTGGAAATGTTTTAAAAGTCCTTGATCCTGAATGTTTACTTGTCTTATCTTGCTTCACGATTGCAATTTTTTCATCATATTCCCTGCTACAGAGTGTTCTCTGGGGTTCTTTTTTGGATGCCCCTGACTCAACTCGTTGTCAAGAAAAAAACTAAGCTGGTCGTGTACGTTTACTTGAGACAGCTGTTCGGACAAGAAAAATTACTCGTTCCTCTGAGCTTGGAAATTCCGATGGGGATGAAGTTCGTACATAGGAAGTCTCAATATCAAAAGAGATGCCAAAGATTGGGCAACATTATTGGACCGCTAATTGCCCACACTCTCATGCAATCAGAGTCAATCACGCCAACGCAAGATAATTCAAACAGACCGACAAACACTAAATCTTCAACGACTTGCCCACTTCAAACTCCTCAGCGAACTGTCAGCATCACAGCATGGCGCTAACACAGCGACGCCGAACAAACGATAAAACGACATCTATAAACAAGTGGACAACTGCCAACACGCCAATGACCAAACACTCAAGAAGCCAGCGAAATTTTATGACATTAACTGAGTCGCCCACGGACCACCCGCTGCTGACAGAAGGAGAGGCAATAAAATATTTACAAATAATCAGCATGAAGAAAATTGATATCTTGAAATCAAGCGAATTCAAGAAAAAATAATAGGTATTATCTTTTGCAACCTCATCCCAGAAGCAAATTCCTAATTTGATTAACCATCCAACAGATAAGGTACATGTGTATTTATTCACAAATAAAACAGGATAGGGAATGAAATCAAAATGCAGAAGTGGGCAACGCCAAAATAACGTGACTGTTTCATGGGTACAAGAAAACCAACTGAATGATAGCTAGCAAACAATTACATATAAATAAATCTTAATCTTACATGTACCACTATGCGGTCCTACTCAGAAAATCGGCGGATACATAATCCTTCCCCTTGATCGGTTCTATCTTGAAACTAAAACTCTGGAGGTATAAGGCCCAACGAGTAACACGGCTACTCTGTATTTTGCCTTATTTAGGTAAGTAAAGGGTTCGTGGTCAATTTGCAATGTGAAATTACTGGCCACCAAATACACGGCACATTTCTTTGTGGCAAAGACATTAGCGAGGCACTAGCGTTACCGAGTAGCGCTTTTCCCTGTCGAGCAATTTCTTGCGTAAGCGACGGGAAATAGTCCACCGTCATACTTCTGACAGAGAACTCCGCCAAGACCAACGTCGGGCGCATCTGTTCTCAAAACAAAGGGTAGGGACGGATCGGGAGACGGAGAATAGGTTCATTGGCAATTGCGGCCTTGAGTTGAGAGTTCTATTCGCGCGGTCCTGAGCGTCACCCCACTCAACTTTAGTTGGCTTCCCCTGTTCAGAAGATCAGTAAGGGGTACTGCTTTGGTGGCGTAATCGGCGATGAACTCTCTACAAAATCCTGTAAGATCCAGAAAAGGGGATCTACCAATACCCGAACGTCATGTCTAGTTTTGAGAAGTATCTGTAATTTCCTAGTGTACCTGCTACGTCTTGGACGGGAATCAGTGGCTGAGGATCGAATTCTGTTAATCTATTTAGTTTCCTATAATCAATGTATATTCTGTTGCCACCATTCTTTTTCATAACAATAGCGATCGAACTGGGGTATGGTGAAGAAGAATGTCGGATAATTCCATCTCTCAGCATTTCTTCCAAGTCACTTCTCAGGCTGTCTCAGACCGTAGGGAACAGCTTACAGCCTTGAGACGACGGGCTCTTGAGTGAATAACATGACCTTGTGCTCTGCGACTGCGCATCTCCCTGGCTTGTAAGAGAAGACTTCATCAAAATTAGTGAACATCGCCTTCACATCATTCTCCTGTTCAACAGTGAGATCTGCTCCTACTATTATGTCACTGACAGTCTCAGCTTCGGGCGAGGGGCAGAGTTGAATTAACTCCTCTTCTGGGTCTTCGATCTCGCTGTCATTTATGACGGCAACGGATCCAGCCATAACTTCAGCTTGCTGCGTTAAAGCTGTGTTCTGTTCTTGCGATGACTCGCGCTGCACGTATTTCTTGAGTAAGTTGACGTGGTAAGTCTTGATCTCGCCCCTGATTTCGACTTGTAATTAAATTCGCCAAGGCGCTCGTTGATATTAAAAGATCCCTTCCACTGCATGAGTTACTTATTGTGTGGGCTGGGAACTAGGATCAAAGCTTCATCGCCGACGCGGAATTCTCTAGTCTTGGCCTTAAGATTCCAGTTCGCGCATCCGTAACTCTTCCATTCTGAGACGCTCTTCTCTCTGCCTGCTCTCGACACTCTTCCCTCTCTGTCTCTGCTTCTCTGCCCTCTCCGACTGGCGCTCCTCCCGCTCCCTTTCCTGCTGTTCCTGCACAAAAGTTCTTAAGTCTTGTCCCTCTAATCGTAATCTAGAGCCCATCTGTATATTATCTAGAGACCCCATACTGTATACGGAGTTCGAGTATACAACGAAACATACAAGAATGCAACGAAACATGAAATAACTAGAATGCTCTACACCGAAAGGAACGCTACAAAAATACAATGAAATAGTTTAAGAGTGTCGTGTCCCAGCCTAGCTTAGTGTGGGACGCAATGCAATCAGAACAACGTCAGTAGCGAGTGTGTTTCTTTATTCATACATTAAGGCAGTTATAGCCAGAGAATAATCAACTTTATTTGAACATGAAACAATACAACTAGAAATTATCAAAAATTATAAAAAAGACAGTTAGGAAACATGAAGAATCGACTGAGCATTCCCTCTAATAATGGCAATGCCAAAGCGTTGTAGCAGCCATTCTCTTTCACTGGGATCGTTCTTCACCCTACTCAATCTTTCACCTAAACCCAAGACTGTCTTCAGCGTCCTCGGTCCCATGGCACAAGTTGTTTCAAACGCCAGTGGTTCAAAGATGTACCTCTCAGATAATGTAGCGTATTTTGACATTTTGCGTTGTTCTGCACGCGCTGCGGCTGATCCTGGATGGATGGCGGATTCTATGAGAGATGAACCACTGTGCGTGCCGGTGCAAGTAGCGTCCCAAATTAAGCAGCGACCCATGCGATACGGGAAAGTCGTCATTCCGTCAGGTCGTTTTCCATCACCTCTATCAAGACCGACGGGTTCAAGAACAGATGGAATGCCCGCACGATCTAACGCTCGTTTAAAAACGTCATTCAAAGCAGCATGACGAGGGAATCTACCAGCGGATCGTTTGCATGATAGAGGGTGATGGCCGAATGTGTCCACCGTCTTGCCGCATTTACACGGGTGAGCTTCGCAAACCTTAGCACCTAGTCGCAGAGCAACACCGATTCTCAGACATTCATCATCAAGGTAAGTTCCAATCGTTGGATTTGGCAGAGCTTGAAGCCATGAACCTGTGAAAGGAGCGGCTGCACTCTCTAGGCAAGCTAGGTGAACTTGGTCAAGCTTGGATTTTAAATTAGTTTGTAAAAGATGGCATTGTTCACTGTCCCATGAATGCTGTGATTTTGGGAGTTTGGGCATCTGCAGACCCATCGTAAACCATCGTTCCGAGCCATCCGTGTAATCTAGTTGTGAAGATTCGGTTAGTTTGGATAGAATTTCGTCAACCAAAGAACGACTGGAGAGGACCGATGATAAAAAGGCTGGTAAAGCGACTGCAGATGGTAATCTAATACCAAGGCCGCCGAAACTAATGGGCAGAGTAGCCTGCTCCCACGAGGTATCTTCAAAAGAAACGTTACATATTTGTGTCGTAGCACTTCTGATCGATTCATCATAGAACGTGAGAGAATCAGCGAATTTATAGCAGGGGGATGCACGAAGCGTGTAATCAGCTTGGGAATAGCCAAACAATTCCGTAGTAAAAACAAAGCCGGATGGGAGTCGATAAGCATCAAACGACTACACATGCGCGCTAATTCTGCCTTTTTAGCATCCAAAGCATTTTGAACTCCTTTATCGAGAATTGAAGATCCAATAGCTGCAACTGATCAGGCTTGGTTTCTCTCACTGTCGGAAGAAAAACTGAAATTTCGTCAAGATGAAGTTTAAATGAGTCAATATCATATCCGAGATTGATCACCTCACACTTGGAGGGATTGATTTCTAAACCAATATTGGCCAAACGGGGAATTATTGTCT
Source organism: Prostheceraeus crozeri (assembly GCA_907163375.1). Lineage (NCBI taxonomy): Eukaryota > Metazoa > Platyhelminthes > Polycladida > Euryleptidae > Prostheceraeus > Prostheceraeus crozeri. The sequence continues at coordinate 102,637 of CAJQUW010014917.1, forward strand.
GTAGATCCGTTAAAATAGTAGAAGCTGGGCCAGCAATTGTAGCATCATCTAAATACCAAGCATTAAAAGGGCAAGTGACTAGATGTGCAACTTCGTCAACTCCAAGAGCAAAACACAGGGGCCCAAGGGGATCTCCCTATTGAATTCCTGTTGATGAATCAAGAAAACGTTCACCGAAAAGTAAAAGAGTTTGCGATGAGTAAGTTGTTTTGCAAAAGCAAAAGAGCTGGTACTCTTTCGTTCAACACTTCCAGCATATGATCTCGACGTAAAGTGTTGAATGCGTTTTTCACATCCAGTTTGATCATGATGTGCGGTTCATTGGAATTATCAGATAACTTATTTTTGACATACTGACGAGCAGCGTGTACCACCGCCTCGCAACCTCCTTTAACACCACAGCCCATCTGAATCGGTTTGAGTTCTGATGCTATTTCAGACATGGAGAGTCTCACACAAACTTTTGCTGCTAATCGACGCAATGTGTTCCCAATGGCAATTGGTCGGAATCCACAGTCTTTTTTCTTCAAAGCAATGAGGGATGAAGAGAAGAAAAGATCTCGCGCTTGATCTGGAATATGGCCTCGAATAAAACAATTAGCCAGTGCTGTTAGAGAATTCAGTAATTGTTCACCAGCTGCAGATGTGTCATTTCGAACTAGATCTTTCAAGTGACCGGGTCGCAAACCATCAATTCCACTACTGCTGCTCGAAGAAAAAGATCGAATCGCTTTCAAAACAATATCGTTAGTAATATGAGAGATATCCTCCTGAATTGCAGTTGGGCAATCTCGAATATCGGTTGGGGCTGGCGGATGTTTCGAAATAAGTTGGTTAGTAACATCCGGAGATCCATGAACCACGACTTCATCTGATGTTAGAACTCTGACGGCAGCTGATACATCACCATCCATCAACTTAGACTTCACACGTTTTTTAAGTAAATCTGTTTCATATTTATCTGCCCTTAGTTTCTCTTTTGAACTAAAGCTTAACGTGAGTCATTAGCTACAGCTTCAAAAACGTTCGATTGTTCAAATTTACTAATTGCTGTTTAGTGATGGTGGCCAATGAGCACGATGCTTTTTCGTTATGACATTTAGGATTCTGAAGGCATTGTGAAGCAAAAGTATAAAGTTTAATCCAACAAGAAAAGTCGCTTGCGTTCGATAAAGCATCGTTAATAAGTTTACTTAGAGTTTCAGCAGCAAGAATACGTGCTCCTTTCGGAATGCGCTGGAGCAGACCAAATTTTCGCTTGTGTTTAGACAGAGAGAATGATTTCCTTCGCGTCAAAATTTTGTGGGACATGAGTTGGCTGTTCACTGATATTATTGGATTCATTGATCTGACAATAAGGATGTAAGCAGGATGGGCAAGACCAATTGCTGAGGTGACTAGACTGACGCTTGGTGAGACCGACGCAAGTAAGATGAAAGCTTCTATTGCAACGCGAGCAGAGACGAGATAATTTGCGTCTATTAATTTCATGGCATATACTGCAATCTTCAGAAATCTTTGGTATATTCCCTTCATGTGTGTCACTTCGAATTGAAGAATCTGGAATGTTGTATTCACGGGGAATTATTGCAGTAGCTGTCCATTCACGAGAATCAAGTACTACCAAGTCAATTGTCTCATCTAGACTATTTGCAGACATTAACAGTTGCTCATTTAGTCATGTCATTAATTACCGAATGTCATTAGTCACTCGGTAAATTGGTTGAGGGATTTACGGCCAGCACAATGTGCGTCAGGCAGGTGATGACGCGGTAGTTAGGCGACGGAGGCAAGGGAAACGCGAGAACCATACATTGTTAGCACGATAACACCGGACGCAGAGAGTAGAAGCAGGTTAGGAATCGTCAAGCCGTGCGTGTAGTGTGACGGGCGTGGGTCAGCCAATGGGAGTGCAGAGTAATACGGCGTTGTTGCAGTTTTGAGCAGGATTGAGCACCTTCTAACCACAAAGATTCCGAGCACTGTCGAGTGAAATGTTGAGGATCGGTAGAATGAATTCCGAGCACAAAGCGTTGTAAATTGTAAAGGAAACGGTGGGTAGAGAGCGGAGTTAGGGAACAAGACAGAATAGTGATCGGAGCGATCAAAATATACAACCTCCTGCCTGCATGTATGTGTGGTATAGAGAATGTTTATGGCCGTGAAGGCGGTAAGCATACAACATGAGATAAGAGGTCAGCAATAACGACCAACAACGTCTGCAGTCAGTTGCAGCTGTCAAGATCATCAAGGATTATATCACCATCAGTTTATCGCTTATCAGCCATGGACTAGCAATGTAATGAGATCTGCTAATCTCATGACATCTCCCCTCCACGGGAGAGTTCAGAGTCAGCCCAGTGAACACGAATATCACCATAATGTTGTGGGAGAGACTGTTGCCGAGTACTTCTTTGGGGTGGTCGATCTGCTGCTGTTCCTGATTGGCTGGGATCAACTATGGCCGCGGCAAACGACTCCTCCTCTTCTTCCTCAAGATTTTCTGTTTGATAATTTTGAGATGTTTGTGTGTGCGTATGTGAAGGTGATCTGCTTGTGTCATCGGTGTCGTGTATCTCTAATTGACTATTGCTAGCTAGGATTAATTTAGGCAAGGCTGAGTCGTTATGTATGAGTATCCAGGATGTATTAGAGCCTTTTGACATTATATATTCTGCTGACTTAGCTACACTACGCGAAGTGGCCTTATAAAAAGGAGATTGACCTTGTTGAAAATGCGAGGCTATGGGCATGCGTAGAGGCTTTCCAAAAATCGCCTCAGCCGGTGTCACCCCCAGAGAACGAGAAGTATTTCTATGATGCATGAGTATATTTTGAAGGAATCTGTCAAAATCTAATCCTGTGTCTTTCCAACAAAGTAATGCTCGCTTGATGGTTTGGACGGCTCTTTCGGCTCTACCATTAGAGCGAGGGAAGTACGGAGGGCTTTCCATTTTTCGAGAGCCCTGACCTTGAAGCCAGTTAACTAGCTCTGCAGCGCAAAACTCTGGTGCGTTATCTGACACGACAGGCTCAGGAATTCCAAACCTGGAAAAGATTGTCATCAAGCATTTCATGACAAGGGCAGTGGTTCTATTGTCAGACCGAAATACTTCAATCCAACCTGAACCAGAGTCGACTATTATAAGCAGATTTCCAATAGATGGAACTATTGCCCAGTCTAAATGTAAACGCTGAAATGGTGACGCAGGAGGCCATTGGTGGACCGAATCTGAGGTCATAGGTCTTATTCTCTGACAAACTGTACACTTACTTATGTACACTGTATTGATCTATGTCGCGTGTCATATTTGGCCACCAGCACGACGCTTTTAGGCGCTCGATAGTCGAGTGCGTCCCGGAATGATTATCCTTATGACTTAGAGTAATGACTTTCTGACGCAGCCTCGCGGGAATGAAAACTCGATGTCCATTGTACATTATACCGAATTGGATTGTTAGTCTGTCTTTTAGCAATTTGAAAGGTTGCTCAGCTTTAGAACAATCATTCCAATTGCCAGATACAATCCGCCAGCCTATCTTCTGAATAAATGAGTCGTGAGTGAGTTCTCGCTTGATTTCAGCATTGCTCAAAACGCTATGCTTAGATTGTACTGTTTCAATACTGAGAACTGCATAGCACGATTTATCATCCGATTCGCGTTCTCTATCAAATCGCAAACGAGATAGCGCATCAGCGTGCGGGATCTGACATCCAGGCATGTATTTAATTACATAATCAAATCGCATTAAGATGATTGACCAACGAGTTACACGAGTTGAAATAGTGCCCACCTGAAGCTCTTTATTGGGGTCAAACAATGACTCCAACGGCTTGTGGTCACTACTTATGGTGAAACTTCTTCCTAAGAGAAAAGTGTTGCAGTCGGGGTAACAGACCAGACTACAGCTAATGCTTCTCTCTCTAAATTTGAGTATCGCCTTTCAGCTTGAGTCAATGTTCGCGATACATAAATAACTGGATGCCCGTTTTGCGTGAGAACAGCAGCTATGGCTTCTTGAGACGCATCAGTAGTGATAGTTGCCTCTTTGTTCAGGTCATATGGCTGAATGATAGGAGACTCAGAAATTTCGTTTCGAAGCGATTCGAATGACGCTTGACATTCGTCAGACCATGTCAATGGTATGTCTTTCTTTCGAAGTCTAGCTATCGGAGATATTTTCGATATGAAATTCGGCAGTAGCCGGCCGAAATAATTTATCAACCCATAAAAATGCTCCACTTCCGTTTATTAGTGGGCGGGCTTAATGAACGTATTCGCTTGACTAACTTTTCATCCGGCTGTATGCCACGAGCGGATACCTTAAAACCCAAGAATGAGATCTCGTCTAGATACTCAGCGCATTTTTCTTCACTAATGGTAACGTTTCGTTCCGCAAGCCGAGTCTTTACGGCAGAAAGACGCTTCCTAAGAGACAGATCATTTTCAGCAAATACAAGGATATCGTCTTGGTAAATCAAAACGCCTTTTATGTCAGATAGTATTTGCTCCATGACCCGTTGGAATATTGCCGAGGCGTTCTTCATTCCCATCTGAAGTCTATTCAGTTGATACAGGTCTTTAGAAGTATTCAAAACGGATAGCCGTTTTGCTTCCCGTTATACTTCATCAAAATTAGTGAACATCGCCTTCACTTCATTCTCCTGTTCAACAGTGAGATCTGCTCCTACTATTATGTCACTGACAGTCTCAGCTTTGGGCGAGGGGCAGAGTTGAATTAACTCCTCTTCTGGGTCTTCGATCTCGCTGTCATTTATGACGGCGACTGATCCAGCCATAACTTCAGCTGCTGCGTTAAAGCTGTGTTCTGTTCTTGCGATGACTCGCGCTGCACGTATTTCTTGAGTAAGTTGACGTGGTAAGTCTTGATCTCGCCCCTGATTTCGACTTGTAATTAAATTCGCCAAGGCGCTCGTTGATATTAAAAGATCCCTTCCACTGCATGAGTTATTTATTGTGTGGGCTGGGAACGAGGATCAAAGCTTCATCGGCGACGCGAAATTCTCTAGTCTTGGCCTTACGATTCCAGTTCGCGCATCCGTAACTCTTCCATTCTGAGACGCTCTTCTCTCTGTCTGGTCTCGACACTCTTCCCTCTCTGTCTCTGCTTCTCTGCCCTCTCCGACTGGCGCTCCTCCCGCTCCCTTTCCTGCTGTTCCTGCACAAAAGTTCTTAAGTCTTGTCCCTCTAATCGTAATCTAGAGCCCATCTGTATATTATCTAGAGACCCCATACTGTATACGGAGTTCGAGTATACAACGAAACATACAAAAATGCAAATTATAAGAAATGCAACGAAACATGAAATAACTAGAATGCTCTACACAGAAATGAACGCTACAAAAATGCAATGAAATAGTTTAAGAGTGCTACAGTAAAGGCAAATACGAATGCTATAAACTACAAGAAATTGAAATGTATTAAATGCAGTAACACAGAAAGGAGTAGTGACTGCAGCTAAAACGCAACGCAAAATTATAGCCTGGAAAAAGCTAATCAAAACAATGAGGATTGAATGACGTTATTAAGCGCGATTCGAATACCGACACCAAATTCAATCAGCTCAACCGCAATCGCAACCTAATCAGCTTCACTTCAGCAGAACACTACAACTCTACTCATTACGCGAACAGTCAACTATCAACCAGACAATGAATGTCCTAAAGAGCTATCAAGTAATGTTGGCCTCACCTTCAGCAATAGAAGTCAATACACGATCAATGCAGCGGATTCTTCCGGTCATTCGCTTTCTCGGGCGGCGCGCGGAAGGCTGCTCCTCTCCTTCGTAGTCGATCTGCTACTGTGGTGACTTGGGATGCACCCGGTGATGTGGCAGATGAGTGGAGGAGGATTCGGCTCCCGAATATCTCGACGACACTCTCTCGATAATCGCAATAGCGTGCGGTCACTGTCAACGATTTCGTCTTCACCGTCCGTGAAGATTCTCGTGAACTGCTCGACACACGTAAAGTTTGGTCCTGCGACAATTGTATGAAATGGTGTCGACAGTCGCACTGCGTTTAACTTCAATATTGGTCGATTAACGGCAACCAACGTCAAGATCCCCAATCATTCCACGAATGTCAGATTCAGCAGTTGTGTCTTCTTGCAGCGTAGATATGACGTATCCCGGCTGAGCCCCCAGATGTTACAGAGCGCTCTCTGCGGTTCTTTTTTGGATGCCCCTGACTCAACTCGTTGTCAAGAAAAAAACTAAGCTGGTCGTGTACGTTTACTTGAGACAGCTGTTCGGACAAGAAAAATTACTCGTTCCTCTGAGCTTGGAAATTCCGATGGGGATGAAGTTCGTACATAGGAAGTCTCAATATCAAAAGAGATGCCAAAGATTGGGCAACATTATTGGACCGTTAATCACCCACACTCTCATGCAATCAGAGTCAATCACGCCAACGCAAGATACCGTATTTACTCTTTTAGAAGACCAGGGCTTGTATTTCAAAATCACTGTCTGAAGGGGGTTACTATAGGAGACTGGTCTACTAATGGAGCCTGGGTCATAATTAGTGTTTTTCATTTTAAGATTTTATTGAAACCGAAATAATTGACCCGCTTTATTAAAGATTCTTGAAAACAACAATTTTCCATTCAAATTAGATGTATTTCCTATTTAATTTGACTCATCACTATCACACACATCTGAATCTGAAAGTACGGATAATGTGTCGCTGTCAATAGAACTTCCCGGTACGTTTTCCTTGTCACAAATATGATTCTCCTCACATCTGAGAAGATTAATTGTAGAATGACAAGGATGTCCAGGTTTAAAGCAGACAATTTCACTATCTTCAGACCCATCTGTAGTAACATAAATCCCACATTGCTTCATTGAGCATATGATCTGAGATGATGGTACGGAATCCCATGCATCTGTTATCCAGGATGCTATTTTTGGGAAACTTGGTGGCCTCATGTTACCACCAGAGGTGAAGAAATGCGGTCCATCTGTCAACCAGCTATCATAGCTTTTCTGAAAATGTGTCTTAACACTTCTGTTCCAACTCACATCTGCAGGCTGCATCAATCCTGTGCATCCGCCAGGAATAACAGCAGAATCAATTCGCATCGACCGTAAATGGGATTTTGTCCTCTGCGAGATATGACTTTTGAACGAATCCCAGACCATGAGCCTTCTAGTAAAAGAAAATCTCCCAACAATTCTATTCAAATAGTCCTGCGCAAGATCATCGTCCATCCAGCTTTTGTCTGCATAAACGAACTCAATTCCATTCATAGATTCAATTTCAGCGATCGGTCGTTTCCGTGGAATAACAACGTATGGTTTCAATTTTGTGCCATCTGCCTTAGCTGACAGAATGAGAGTTATGCGCTCCTTCTCATGACCTAAAACAGATAATTAGTATTTACAATATATCGAGTTACCATATTTTAAGGCAATATTGATAACTTACCGGTGCTTTTAAGTGGAATATCCCTCTTTCCAATCCGGTCTATAGTTTGCCCTCGGCATGGCTTAATCCAAAGGGGCGTTTCATCCATTGCATAAACAGCAGAAGGTGGCAGCTTGGCATTATCGATTTTCTTCCAAGTATAACGAAGAAAATTCACAACTTTGGTCGCACAGTCACTCGGCTGTTTCTGACTGACAGTGGTACTCCTTCGCAAGCTGAACCGATTACGCCGTAAAAACTTCTGAAGCCAACCATTACTACTAGAAAATATTGTTTCCGGTTGCAACTGTTTCATAAATGTCTCTGCTTCACGTTTTATCATGCTGCGAGAGACACGAAGACGATCGTTTCGCTTCGTAGTTATCCATTCAACGAGATGTGCGTCGAGATCGTTAGACAACAGTTTTCTACCAGCACCATCTAAGCGGCTTCGATTTGAATTACCAATGCATTTGAGGGCCTCTTCGTTATTTCTCCATTCTCTAACTTGTTTTCGCGTCACTTGGAACCGACGAGCCGTTTTCGAAACATTATTTGATGATTTTAAGAATGACAATGCTTGTAGTTTTGTTGTAACTGTAATCGAACGTCGTCGTCCATTACCTTCGCCTTCCATCGTCTCAATGCTAGAATCTGATTCTCATCGACCTGCTTGAAGTTGAGTGCATACCGTATTTGCGATAAACGCCACACGAACCTTAATTGGAGTGCAGACAATCGACACACAATACGCGTGCTCACCCTTTCCCCGTCAATCGATGCAATTATATGTGTAATATCCGTTTTTAGGTGGGTTTGTATTGGAGGCTGGTCTTTTAATACATTTCGTTCGTTATCAGGTGGGTACTATATTAGAGACTGGGCTATTAAAAGAGCCTGGGTTACAAAAAGAGTAAATACGGTAATTCAAACAGACAAGCCCTAAATCTTCAACGACTTGCCCACTTCAAACTCCTCAGCACCCGGAGACATTCATCCTCAGCGAACTGTCAGCATCACAGCAGGGCGCTAACTCAGCGACGCCGAACAAACGATGAAGCGACATATATAAACAAGTGGACAGCTGCCTACACGCCAATGACCAAAAACAAGTGGACAGCGGAATTTTATGATATCAGCTGAGTCGCCCACGGACCACCCGCTGGTGACAAGGAGAGGCAATAAAATATCTACAAATAATCAGCATGAAGAAAATTGATGTCTTGAAATCAAACGAATTCAAAAAAAATAATGTGTATTATCTATTACACTCCCTTCGGGCGAAAGGTGTGGTTATGAGCTCATCAACTAACATACCGTCACATCAACACTTACAATCACATCATGATGCCCAATCAAATTGCGCTTTCGCGGAATGCAGAAGATCGATATTTCCAAAAAATATCGCCTCCCCGGAACTACCTCCATGTGCGGGATTACCTGCTCTCTACCATACCCTTGTGTCTGGCATATCCTCAGTGACTCGCAAGGACACCTGTGCATCAGTCTGTTGGGTATGAGGAGGTTCCACAGCAGCGCGTGAGCAACTTTCCTTCCACTTTTTACAACAAATGCACTTTTTGCCATGTTTTGGTTATCGAACGATCTTGTCCGCATTAGAGTCTAATAACGCGCAACTTTTACACATAGTTATGAATGCTTTCGTCTTTCACGAAGTTTGCTGACATCTGACACATTTGTCCAGAAATCTTCGAACCTAGAGAGATTATTGATTTTAAAATTACCGTCCTGTACGATTATCTTTATATATTTGTGCAAAATGCTGCGATAACGTGTAAGGGACGCATCCAATGACTTGCAAAACTTTATAATGCTACGAATTTCACATGAAAAACGCAATTCGGTTGTTGAACTGTCGGACGACGTGACGCGGAGAAAGAAAAAACCAAATTAATGAAAATCAAACGGCGCTCGGGATAGCGAAGCTGTCATATAGTGTTGGCAAAAAGGTTGTGGTAAAAACCCATTTCTCTTTCCGATCTCGATTTTATTGAAAAATAGAGTTCAATTCAATGAAACTGCTTGAAAACAGTTACTGAATGTTAATGGCTAACAAGAAGAAGCCTACCGTCAGATCAGATAAAGATTGTCAATATTTGGTTGGATATCTTTCATTATTCAATACAGCTGAAATCCTTCGGGGCATAGGCAAAGCCAAGCGTTCACATTCTTCTCTGGATACCATGAGAAACGAGCATTGAATAATCTCCTTTTAAGGTGTTGCAGACTCCTGATATTATTAATATAAATGTTTATTTTCATTGAATTCTATAGATTTTCAATGAGATTCAAGTTTGGACTGTTTCCAGGTCATTCCAAGACTTCAATCCCATTGTCGCTAAACCACCTCATTGTCTTCTTCGACGTATGACAGAGCATTGTCTTGCTGCAGTATTGGATTTCGAATTTGAGCCATCATATGAGGCAGCATTTCATTCAAAATAGATCGTTTTTCTGAATTCATTCTTACATTCTAATCCAAAAAATATAGCCGTCCACGTCCATGCGCACTAAAACAACCCCATAACATCAAGGAAGGGGACTGCTTTGATGTCTTGGTGTATTTGACATTGTGGGACGACGTAGAAGCAGGTCGTCGACGTACAAAGCGATCTTTATCAGAAAATTGGACTTATGTGGATTCGTCACTAAAAAGTACGCGTCGCCAGTCATCAAATCTCCATGATTCGTACTTTTTACATCAATGAAGTCGTTTACGCCTTGCCGCACTTGTAATCAGTGGTTTCCTGACGGCAACTGTCGCGGGCATAGGCTATTTAAATCAAGAGATAAACGATGACGCATTGTTCGTGCTGATAACTCAGATATAGGCTATTTCCACCAACAGCAGATTTAAGTTCAGTCGATGTGGCGAAAGGATTTATCTATACAGCATGGCATAACAAAGCAAAATCTCGTCGAGTTGTTTTCCCTGGTCTGCCAAATCGCTGAAAATTGGCAGTGGATCCAGTTCCTCTAAATCGGTTGAGGACAGAACTGAGCGATTGTTGGGAGACTCCACAAGCTGATGAAATTTACTTCAGTGTCATTTCAGTGTTTTGACTCAATGTGATGATCTTTCCTTTCGTTGCGTCTGACAGTTGACTAGACTTCCACATGACTACACACAAAATGAGTGATAGACCTTAGCGATCGCCTCATATTAAACGGCGTATCAACACAAAATTCATCCAATTAGGTACATCTCTTTCTCTATCCTCATTGGTTCTTAATTATACAGCAGCGACACGCTTTGCGAGGTAACGCGGTAAAGTAAGGGAGGTTAAAGGAAATCGATCATTTTAGTTAGCATAAGAGTAATGCAGTACTTTTGGAGTCTTTGCCATAGATTTTGTGCCAACCCTTTAATGCGACTCTGTCTTCCATTGGCATATCAATAAAGGTAGCACCAATATAAATTGGTTCACTATATGTCTTTGTCTTCAAATAATAGAACAGAAATAGTCTGCTTGACCAGGAAATGACTGGGGCTGTTGCTTCCTCGGACGTTCTGCGGCGGACGTCGATATTCTAAAAAATACACCTGACATGGGGACCATGGCATATTCCAACAAATAGATGGAAAGTGTAGTTCATTGTTCAAAATATATCGCAAAATACAAAAAGTGCGGTTATGCAGACTGTTTGTGGAAATTACAAAAATCTATTCTGGCATGAGATTCCTTTTATTAATACTGAAGTTTAACAAATATAACAAACTTCTTTTCAGTTTGAAAATCGTGACTTAACCCTTTCCATAATTTTAAAGACTTCAGAAGGTTCAGTGGATCAATTTCATGAATTCTTATTTTACTTGCATAGATTGTAGTCAAAACATCAGGAAAGTCAGCGAAAAGTTAAATAATAGTATCGGTTAGGAAAAGCGTTTCATAATCATGACTGCTGAAGTTGATTAATTGTCACTAACTGCAGTGAAAATCTGTTCAACTTCTGAGGCGTCGAACCATTAAAACAAGAATAACTTTCATCTTCAGTAATAAAATTACAATTAGCTAATCTAGCGTTTTCTAAGAGCGTGTACTTAATATTCATGAAAAATGGCGACAAATATAATTATGATTGCACATGCATTTATAGTCGGTGCAGAAAACCCGAGGTATCTATGCGCCGGTGTACAAAAATGTCTTGAGTCTACGCCGAAATGGGAACAAGCTGATGTCCGGATCGCGGAGATTCACAGAAGAACTGTTCCAGAGTCATGGTACCGTTGTTGAGAGTGCGGCCTCCCATACGAGTACGCTTTCTATTTTAATGACCGGCGGAGACACAGAAAGGACGAATGCTGACGATAGTTGTTCGGAGCATCAGTGTGGTGTCAGTCGTCTGTAAGGTATCAAGAGGGGATAGACCATGCATCGACTCAATAACGGCCAACCTGCCACATAAATACGCATGCATTAGGCCTATCATAATGTTGAATGAAAAAAAATTACTTAAAAAATTGTCGACAGAAGTTGATGGCATAAATGCGCTCGATGGAAAAAAATGCTGATTTTGTATACACATCAATTTCTTTCTCGAAAAACAAATCAAGAAATCACCAGGTCTCAATCATTTAACAGATACACTAGGCCATCGACGCATAACTGTTGGTTGTCCTTTGCTTAACAAGGACCTTAAACATTGTCCTTTGACGTTGCATGAGACTGATAGCATGCATTTCATACCTACTTTCGAAGATGGAGAGAGAGTCCGATAAATTGTGCCTGTTTTCATCCGAAAGATGGCCTGGCTCAGGGACTGTGAAAATCAGAGGCAGTTGAGGATTGCGACTTTGATGACAAATAGATTTTTCCACACATATCTTTTCACATGATGGCTCGGAGCAGTGTCCCTCCACGATTTCATTATTTTTCAGATGATCTGCAGTCGAATCAATGCTGAGATCCTTGATAGTAATGAGCTTCAGCTTTGTTAGTCTCTCTGGACAGACTCCATTTTGACAAACATTATTGCAGTGAAGCTGTCATACCGGTAGCAAGAATTCCTCGATTAGAACGTCTCTCAAGTATCCGAAGAGGTGATCGTCGTGTTTCCTGTGGTGCCGGTCGCCTCAAGCGGTTGGCGAAGACTAGGATTACGTTTGAAGAGATGAGCGGACAAAAATAGCTCGGCATTTCACCATTTCGGTCTGACAGAGTAAAGTCGACATGCCAAGCAGTCAGGCCGCAAATATTTCCTGATCATCCTCTGATTTCAAGAGGGAGTAGCAAGATGTCTTTCATATCCGGACATTTTTTAATCAAAGACATTGCGGTCATTAAAATGTCATCCAGGCAGCACTTGTCAGCCATAGTCAGAAAGATTTTTCGTGCTCCGATCTGAAGAGAACAAGCACTGTTAGCAGGTAATCCAGTTGATATGGGAGCTACATTTTGGAGTATGGAAACAGGATTGACACAAATGAGACGTATTCCTGCATCCAGACAGCATGTGTCAGCCGTTGTCAGAAAGATCTGTGTTACTTTGTTGAGTACAAGCGTCATGAGGAAGACAACTTCTGTGCAGCAAGCATGATGACTAAGCATCAATCGGAAACATTGAACACCGACAAAAAAAATAACATCTGAAGACAAGAATTAGGGGGTCATGAATCACATAACGGTAAACTGGTCGAAATCTCGACCACTAGGAAGTTATGGGTTAACCCATTAGCTGCTAAAGGTCGGGCAGCGCCCGACCCAAAAAGTTAACAGTGCACGCGTCAGCAGAAATTGTTTCAACTCGTCTCCACGCGGAACATGAAGACATCGCCCACACTTGCACGCGGACTTAGCGATTAATAACCTCCTCCACCGCCGGAAGTAGAAGTCAAATCATTGAAATAACGCCTCGGTCGGGCGGAGCCCGACTATTTCCGCGTGGAGTAGTTATCATACGGTTCGGGCGCTGCCCGCCCTTCGGTGAGTGATGAGTTATTTCACGTCGGGCACTGCCCGACCTTCGCGTGTGGAGTGTTGCACGGGTCCGGGCAGTGCCCGACCTTCCGCGTGTGGAGGTGTTATTCAAAAATACACAGTCGCAGCTAATGGGTTTTAATACTCTGACAAGTTACTCTGTCTGGTTAATGACTTCTGACAAGACGTATCAGAATTCCATCCACTCAATCGAGGCAGTGACGAATGTGGGCTTGGTCATGTTACAACACCATTTGTCAGATGGCAAATCTGAAAGATATTCGACATTAATGAATTGTAAATATAATGAAAGATGCAACAATGGGAAATGTATTCATAGCTGTTGATCATGAAGTTTTTTAGACACACTCAATTCCTTTTTTCACGCTCATCTGTAGGTCGATAGCTAGGGACGTTAACACTGGGAATTAAATAGTGGAAGTTGACTGTTCCTAATAAATACCGAATTTAAAGCGAATCAATATTTTAACTGCTAAAAAGCTAATTGCATCGTGCTATCAGGACAATTGAGTTAAATTTCATAACGCTGCAATCAGTCTACGAGAATATATTTTTCAGTATGATTTTTGATATTAATAGTAATGATGAATTCAATATAAATACAGCATAATTCAGCATGAAATCAGCACAATTCAACAGATAGATCTTGCAAAATCAATAAAATTCTGTCTATAAATTAAATTCATTAATTAACAGGATCAATTATATTTTGATTTGTTTCTGTTCTTAAATTCTGCTCTCTACTTCGAAACCATTAAAACACTTCAGTAATAAGCACTAACTACATTAAAGAAATTGTGCTATAAATTGTACGTACAGTCTAATATTCTTGGAATAGTTTTCCAAGTTTCATCTACCATGCTGGCCAATAAATTAGAATAATACTCTTTGAAACACTGATCTTTAATTCTTTTTGAAACATTGATTTCAACAAATAATTAGTCAATGATGCCGATAACTATATGTTACGTACTCACAATTGAATCACCATAATATGATATAACAAGTACTTTTGAGCCGTTTTCCAAATCAGTACTTTGTTGCCCCCTCCCCTTTTGCAGCCAAAACTGCTGCCAGCCTACTAGGCATCGAGTCAATGAGACTTTTGAGGAATTCAGTCGTAATATCGGTACACCACACAAATCTGATCTTTCTCCTTAGATCAGGGAGAGATGTTGGTTTCAGCTCGGAGACCTTCTTCACAACGGCCCAACAATTTTCGATTGGGTTGAGGTCCGGAGAACTGCCTGGCCAATTTCTCAGAACTTGAACGCCACTTTGTTCAAACCAGGCCATGGTCGATTTAGCTTTGTGCGCCGGCGCACCATCATGCTGAAAGATGTCACATTGAAGCATCTCCATCCATTGAGGAACTTTCTCCTTGTAGACGGATGCATTCATCGTTGAATTATCTGGGAGAAACCACAAGCCACCTCTTCCAAGTCCCGAAATGCAACCCCAAATCATTTAAGAAGGAGACTGCTTCACTCGTGACACGGTGTATCTGGGGTTATATCGTTCCCCTATTGGTCTTCGGACCTTACTCGCAAAGCTGTAAAACTGTTTGATGAGACTTTCATCAGAAAACAACACTTTTCGCCATTGGTCAGGAGTCCAGTTGATGTATCGCTTTGCAAAAGTCAGTCTATCAGTAATGTTCTTTTTTGATAATCTCGGGGTAGTCGCTGGATGATAAGAACGAAGTCCCATATCACATTGCAGCCTTCGACGAATAGTTCTGTTGCTCACAATCACTGATTCAGGAAGTTGGGAACTAATGAAAGAAGAAGATGCTGTTGGATTGACTTGGACAATTCTTCTCATTAGTTTGTCAGAGCGCCTTGACGTACAGCGAGGTCTTCCTGGAGATTTGCCCCATTCGCAAGAACCACTTGAATCATATCTAGCCAAGCACTTTTGTACTGATGACTGAGAAACTCCAGTGTATCGTGAAATTTCAATTTGAGTAACACCTTCATCTCTTATCTTCACCATGCACGAGACACATCAGCAGACACGCGTTTCTTTCTCCCCATGATGCACTAATGAATGTCATATACGAAGACTATGAATCGCCCGTTTAAATATTCAAATTAGATATCTATGTTATCCCATTCAAATGAATCATAGCATTCTATTCGGCAAACAACAATAGATGAATGAATAACTAGGCTCATAGCATGTCTTATTTCTAGTTGAGAGAAAAAATCCTATTGCATTCAAATTTCATCAACAGATTATAGCATTATTCTAATATATTGGCCAGCATGATAGTGTGTGCTCACAATGGCTGCTATAGAAAAGGTTTGATATTAAGTATTGAAGAAATGTTCACAACCAGTGTAAGAATCACGTTAATCATCTAGAGCAGGGGTGGGCAACCTTTTCCTAGTTGCGGGCCACATCAAGGGTCCATAAAGCTCTTCGGGGCCGCAAAGTTTCAGCTTATATTTATACGGTAAATGTCGTCGTCATTTGATACTAGGTCATGGATGAAGCCGTGGCCAGATCCAGGGTCATCATTTAACGCTAAGTTCGAAAGTTGGTAAAAAGATGATAATCGGATATCTCATTTTGTGGTGTGGTGTATACGTTACTATTCATGATAGCCACAACCTGCAATTGAGGTGAAAAATCTTTTTAATGAAACTTTACTTTACTTTTTATTTATTATTATTTTGAAAAAGCGTGAAATGTATCCTATTCTAATGAGAACGTTGAGTTCTGGAATGTCATTCGAGTTTTGTCGATGTCTGGTATGAGGAAGACGTTGAAACCCTATGGCATTTTCCAAATTTTCGTCACTAAGGGGGCTCACAACGGGGACTTATGAAGTTGAGAGCGAGAATATCTGCTCGCATAAGATAGAACTCTAGATAGCAAATAGATAGCGAACCTCTAATAGCAAGTTCAGCGATTACAACTCTCTCATAATACTAACGCTGTCTGAGGCAGAGAATATTATATATCGAGAGGAAACGTCAGTCAGACAATAAGCGACCATGATGCGCGCGCACTGTGGGCAAAACATGCGTTAGCTGCCTCAAATTATTAAGTTTCTGAATGAATGCGTGTATTTGGCTCTTGTTAATAAATATATATTGCCTTGAATTAATTAATGCGAGTAATGAAGTATTTAAATTTTAAAGTAAGAATATATGGACGTCTATATTATCCTGCTCTCATCGCGGGCCGCACGTTGCCCACCCCTGATCTAGAGCATGAATGAAAAATGAAATTTGCAGTGCTTAAATTGATACTGCTGTATAATTTTTCTCTTCTTCGATAACTGTGATCTCAAGCACTTGATTTGCCGCCTCATTTTCGTCAAAGTTTGCCAACGAATAGTCACTTCCATGCAACTTGCTTGGCACTGTAATTCAACAGACTCCGAAAAAGATTCGCAAAGGTCCACTTCGTTTTCATTCCTTTGAAATGCAGGTGCTGGATTATCAGGGTAGTCGGAAGGTATTAGACCACAGGATCAGGTAGTTCTTGACTTCGGCTATAAAATTTCGGCATGTTAGCGCTTGGACTGATGGATTCCTCTCTTGTTGCGAATGGACGCTTACAAGCACTTTTATTTACGGTTTCAGATCCATATATTAATGTTGGGTAGCTCATCTTCTTCCTTGTGAGTTCTGAAGCAAAAGAATCAGGCATTGTTAGATATTACGTTTTGGAGGCATCATCTCTTTAATATACATAATCCAAGCAGATTAAAAGCAGGCAGTGTGGGAGACAATCTGTGTTTTGTGAAATTGATCAAAATTTAGCTTCCTATAGAAATGCCTATCATGGAAGCATATTTCAATCACCCCTATACATAGAAGGATTTGCTCACTACTGCCTAACCGGAGATTCCTCATTCCAATTAAGTTACCAGTTACCTTGTGCGAGTACTGAACTAAGTATATTCGTTACTGAGAATTCAATAGACTGTAATTCACTAAATCGTTTTCGATACCACAAGAAATCATGACAATGTGCATGTAGCTTCAAGTAGAATACAAAAAACATTTCGACTTTTTGCTTTTCTATCATTCAATAAAGCTATGCCAATTAAGAGATGGACAATTCCATCTCGCAAATAACGCACTGGCATTCTGACACAGTCGACATTTCTCATCATGAAGCAGTGCGACTCTATCCATGAAAATTGCACCATTCCATGCCAAATTAGTCTAAAATATTAATCACTTTTCAAATATTCTAAAGTAGTCCCTCTTTCGACGCTAGAGGTCGAAAGGTCACTGTAAAGCACGAACGACGCGATATGGAAATTTACGGAGAATCTGCTGCTCCACAGATGAGTTCTGATGAAGATAGAAAGCCTACTTACATGCACCTGCTCTGTCCATGTCCAATGTCCAACCTGCTCGTATACGAACGCGTTCAGACATGGGCTCATTTGTCGGCATTTACATTGAAAGAATCCTCAAAAGCTGCATGACTATACAAAGATTGCTGCCTTTCACTCTTTTCATAGATTAGGCCTACTATCTATAAGAGGTGTTCAAATTTCAGGAAATCAGAAAATTTCCTAATCATTGTCATGCCAGTCGGACCCGATTGATTACTGAAGGCCCCAAAAACTCGAAAACAATTCGAAATCTCCTTGATCATCTGAACAAATCCCCTTGAATCTCGCATTTTTCTGCTCAACGACCCATGCTCTCTTGCATTCTCACTTCATCACTAACACAACTTCTTGTTCTAAGTCGACTTATTTTCATTTAAATTGGAAATAACGACAAGATATCGTGCTATTTCACAGCGTCTGAGACTGCAGAGCATACCGCATGTTTATGAACCATCATCTAGTAATATTCAAGCTAAAAAACTGAAAATTTCAACCTAAATATCATTGATCCTTGGGCATAAAAGCAGTAAAATTCATCTTGGGATCCATTCGGCACTACAACTCGGAAGCGCAACTTTGATTCCAGAACCGCGCTATTTAGTAGTCAAATGAAAGGAGAAAACAAACTCAACTAGAACGTCAGCAAATTGCCGTTTTGCATAAATGATAGACCACCCTACTGAACATGGTAGGAAATAAAAACGGTATGATTCCATTATAAAAGTTGTGGTGGATCGATATGATCGTTCGAAATTCGAATCATCCGAATTCTAAAGAAAATATCTCGTGGATATCGTGATTAAAAAACTTATCAGAATTTTGTGAAACCCTTTTTACGCAATATAACATGATAAAACGAATCCATGAATTTCCAAAAAAATATAAAAGAACGGCAGCGACCCTTGCATCAATTAATATATTTTTTAAAAATAAATGTCAATCTGCAAAATGGAATCGAAGCCCTTAAAATGGTATTGGATATTTCATAACTTGCCTTAAACCAGGGCAATGATACATGACGTCTTCAAAATGGTCCGAACACACGGAGTAGTTCTTCGATTCACTTAGCTCCTTTTCCAACAGATCTTCGCGTTGAATATTTCTTATCCACATTTGAATCATAGAAAAATACTTTGATTAGAGATGATAAATAATCAAACTGTTAAAGAGAGTGTTCGTCATTCAAATTAGCTTTTGAAATTTGTTCCATTTAAAAAAAACCGAATGTACGATAAAAGCTTGATAGGTGGTTCATTTATTAACAACTGTGTTGACCAGTTAAGTTCCATTGCCGTGTTACCTACTTTGAACGCATGTTATGCAAGATATCAGGGAGTTCTCCTGTACCCTGTACCACATGTTGGGGCAGTAAAGTTGCAATACCCACATATTTCTAGTCATTTGACAGTTTTCAAAGCAGTTTTACAATCCCTGATTTTCCTTTGATAAGAATGCTTCCTTCCATATTTACAGCTTCGTGCAAATGAATTGACTCACGCTACTATTTTTCCACGAAATGGCTATGGATAAAAATTTTCAATATTTTAGGCTCACTTTTATATTCCAAAATAACGTAATCTCACAGACTGTGCTCATGTCGTGTAGAATGATGCCCTTAATGCTTAGTATGTCCTCCTCGAGCTTTAATCAAAGCTTTTATGCGCTCGGGCATACTTTCGATGAGACGACGACAGGAAGATCTGATTTTATCTCTGGCTTCCGAATCACGACAACAAATACTCAACAAAGTGTTTATCAAATGTGATTTGCTTGAAATATCAATATTTCTCAGACGCTGTTTCAGAATGGCCCACATCGTCTCCACAGGATTCATATCCGGTGAATTTCCGGGCCAATCCAAAACATTTACCGCATTTTCAGAACTGTTTTATACGACGAGATGTGTGGCACGGAGCCAAATCCTGTTGATAAACATAATTGCTGTCGTTGAACCATTCGAGGGCCTGCGGAATCATTCGCGTTCTCAAGACCGTTTCATATTGCTCAGAATTCATAGATCCCTCTACGCCAATCCCTTGATATGACAAGCATATCCACATCATAACTTTGGAAGGATGTTTCATTGTCTGAACGCAGTGAAGGGGAGATAGAGGCTCCTTTCCGAGTCGAACCCACTTTGGAGCTGCCAGCGAGACCTCAAAACTTGACTCATCCGAGAAAATAACCTGAAAAAAGGAAATCATCAGATGATGCTGTGATCTTGAAACAAAATTTGCTTCATTCATAATTTTGACATTGCTAACTATAGGCCTACATCGATTTATAGCATAAAACTTCAAACAAGGGGCATAGTCTCTTTTGATGTGCATGGCAGATACCTAGGCTTGCGTAATGAGATAATTTAACAACAACAGGCTTAATTCAGGACTTGGTCTTAGCTAGCGTTACAAAGAATATGAGAGCATACTGAAACTTACCCTTTTCCAATCCTCCACGGTCAGGGCTCGATGCCGCTTCGCCCATCTCAATCGTTTCAGTCGCATTACCTTTGTAAAGGCGCGTGTACACAGGCGACTTTTGCACGCGAGAAGTTGTAATTCAACCAATAGACGATCTTTATTTTGAGGTTCCAGGAAATGACAGATTTTGCTTTACCCTCAGCCACCAGTGTCGAACAGCGGAAGGTCGCATTAGTGTAATAGGCCATGCAACTACTCGCATCAAAAACTCGCGACCGTCTTCTCGCCTGTGTACACGCGCCTTAAGCATTGGTTTCCGGATTGTTCTGACTGCCTTCCTCTCACCTTCACGTAACCGCCGCTTAACCGTGTCAACGGACACTTAGGCCCTGGTTTCGTCTTATCTCAGCTGCGGTGAGTTTTGGATTTTTAATACTGGCTCGAAGTATCATTTTGTTATCTCTGTTAGTAGTTTTTCTCTTTCGGCCACAATTATTGACTCGCAATGCTGCGGTGGATCCATTTTGCTTGCATAGATTAATTATGCGTCCAACAGTCCTTTGAGAAACCCCAACATCAATTGCAATAGTTCGTTGGGATTTGTTCGTATGCAAACTGAGAGCAATAATCCGTTCCCGAGTTGATGTGCTGGCAGTGGTGTATTCGTAAAAGTTTAACAAGGGGGCTGGCTCTATGTATAAAAAGTTTATTTCACATTGGTTGACATACATATAGTATGTATTGTAACGAAGCCTGTGTTCACTACTCTCTGCTGACTCCGTCAAAGACAATTCCCTCGATCGTTCTCTTACATTATCTTCCCTACTGTGCGACCGCCTCCTGCCTGCTTGTATCTTCCCTAACGCTCTGTAACTCAGCTTGTTCTTAGTGTGCGTACAACCAACAGTTGAAATATTGTCGTTCAGTGAATTGGTTGTTGTTTAGTGAAGTTGAATGGCGCCACATTATATGAGGGGCTGCTGTGATTTTTGGAGATGGACGATTTGACCACACCTAGCTCATTGTTTGGCAATTAATGCGGGGCGCTATTTGGTGTTTCGAAGTTTGCATAGATGAGGCGGTGTTGAGGTGTGAGACAAATTCAATGAGGGGCTGTTGACTGTTATTTCTTGAAGTTTGACAATTTGACAGAATCTCAATTATTAGATAATCGTTGTTCGGCGCTACTTTCCGTATCGAATGCTATATGGTGACGGGCAAAACGAGAGGAGAGATTCCTACCTTTCAAATAAACAAGTGAATATCATATCAAACCCGTTGTTTCTGATGTTAAATTCTAAACGTTAATGCTCATCATCAGTATCAGTACACATACAAATATTCAAAGGTTACAATAAGCAAATATAATCAGTAAATATAACTAATTTAATCTTTTAAGATCATGAAAACCGTGAATGGTTAACTTTAAATTAATCAAAAGCATAATTATTACATCAGGTTAGATCCAAAAAATGAAAAATAGGTCCCCATTGGTATACAGAAATTGAGTAAATTCAGATACGTTCAGAAATCCTAATATATTCATGTGGTAATTATTCTATAGCTAAAGGATATTTCCAATATATTTTTTCTGTAATTAAAAAGCATTCAAAGTATTCAAGCTTGAATAGAATACATATATTTGTGAGATAATTACGTAACAAAGATAAAAATGCGCCTTACATGCGCCAATCATGATCAAAAGAAGTCTAGAAATTCTACACTGTTTTGTCTAACTCATGACCAAAATATACAATGCAATGGTAAGTTAAACTGAAGTAACTACAAAGTTCACGGCGATATCTCTTACTACATAATTATATGTTATAAGAAGATGTACACGAAAACGATAAAAAAACTATCACTGAAAATCGGATAAAATTGTGTAGTCAAAATCTTCCTCTTGTTCTGTCATCGAGAAACTGTTACAAAGAGATGGGAGTGCAGGCCTTGGTGGCGGCATCGACGGAGGAGAGTAATCCAATAAAGAACTAATTCTTAATTCCTGGGCAGACGAAGAGCGCTTGTAAGCGCGAACGGCGTTACTTTGGTGCCCTGTACGTTTCTTTATCAGCTGTTCGTCCACGTCGGCACGGAAAAGGGTTGTAGCACACGTAACTTTCCCTGAATGACCGGTGAAACGACCTTCCAGTTTGGCCTTCTTAGCTGCCTCTGGTATGATATTCGAAATTGACATGACGCCCAGTGGTGCTCTGGAAAACCGCAATTTCCCTGCAATCTTCATCAGTGGTCTTCGATAAAATGCACCTTCGAAGATACCACACTGTTGTAGACAATCAATGTACATTTTGATTATCTTGTACGAGGATAAAGAGGACGAAGTGTCATAGTGCTTCACTTCCTTGCGCTCAAGCGAACGATGATTTAAACCACCAGAAAATGTCTTTGAATTTTTTCCAGTAAACGTAACAAATTTGCCGGCGTCGTCTTCATCAAACGAGAACTGATCGATTGTCAAATTTCGATGTTCGTCACGAGATCTGAGACCGAAAATTATACACACGTAAAAATATGTAAGGCCAGATGAATCGGATGTCGAGAACGCTTCAGAAGTCCACAGACGATGTTCGTCTTCTGTTTCAATGGGGTCCGATTGAACCTTATGCATCCCAATTCCTCTCGATTAATTCCCTCATGCGACTGTCGAGTGAGAGGCGAAGATAATGAAAATCCGTTATGCTTTTATCAAAAAAGTTTAAGTCCGGTCGTAGACATTCATTACTGAAGTACCGCAAAATACCACACATTATTCCATAGATTTTTTTAGGGGGGTATTCTTGCCCATCTTTTCGGCGAATTTCAAAAATAAAATGACTTAAAATTTTTCCAATTCGGTCACGTGGATATGTAGGAAGCTCGGTCAGCAGAGGAAACGCGTCAACTGGCCTGGCAAAGTTTCTGGCCTCGACCCATGTTTCATAAACATGAGTTGCGAAGGTGTTGTTCTTGATGGTATTTTTCGGTGTACTCCTCTGAATGCACGAGTCAATGTCTTGGGTGGATACGAACGTAAATCGTGTGTCCATTGTCGTCGGTCTTCCACTATTGATATGACTTTGTTTTCTGTTTAACTTGAATATATTTCAGTCTGATTGCATCATATTAAGTCTGACTGAATCATCTCTTTTAACCCGTATTCAGCCAAAACATTTTTCGAACGTTGTTTACCAAAAGGGGTAATTTATTACCCCATGCATTTTTCGATTATGATAAATTAAGAAATCTAGATTTGTTGATCTTATGGTCGTTTTAGTGTAAGTCATACCATAAACGATAAGATAAGCAGCATGATAAATTTTTATAAATTAATTGATTTAGTAAAATTAAATTTACTGTCTGTACTCTTGCATACAACTTTTTTTTTGGTTCGTGAATTAAAAACTGTAATTTGCCTTAACATGTACTTTATATGTTAAGCATTGTAACATTGTAAAAATTACATTGTAACATTTAAATTAACAATGTAATTTCCTATCTTTTTCAAAATTTATTCGAAGCTCTGTTAGGCAATACTTCGCACTAACGCGAGCCAATGCTCATTGATCAACAAAAAAAACGAAACACAAAAAACACGTTTTCATTCTGGATTTCCTCCGGTCAAGAGCTGCCGGGCCGAGATGGCAGCGGCCAATGAATTTCATCGGCACCTGCAGCTGTCCATGTGCACCTCCAGGATGCTCGATGAGAAAGCCCAATGACATAGCGAGATGCTAACGCTTCCCTCGGATCCCTTGCCAGGGACACCTGCCACTTGCTGATTCGATCGTCAAT
Source organism: Prostheceraeus crozeri (assembly GCA_907163375.1). Lineage (NCBI taxonomy): Eukaryota > Metazoa > Platyhelminthes > Polycladida > Euryleptidae > Prostheceraeus > Prostheceraeus crozeri. The sequence goes on from CAJQUW010014917.1 coordinate 126,604, forward strand.
GCAAGGTTTTGAAGTAGGCTCCCTTGCAAGTTTTCCCTTCTTCTCTCAATGCATCTATCGCGATATCTGGGTGAAAGTTTCGAGGCTCTTTTTTCAGGACAAAAACCAATTTGCTTAGCCGACTGCATTTGCTGCAGCAACATCGAGAAGATAGAAAAAAACCTTCCAGTGTCCATCGAGCTGTTTACCGCCGGCTACGTGTATTATTTCGATACCGCCCAATGCGAGCGCAATCAACTCCACTTTGTAAATCGTTGTAGGCCTCGATGATTTTCGGATCAATTTGTCATTTCGAATCGATAGTTGAAGGTAGGTGCCGTGGGAAAATAAAACGACCATCTTCTTTGGTTTGCAAGATAAATGAAACACAGTGTCAAAGGACCAGCCAACAGAAATACTGAACTGTATAAGTCTCGATTCTATTGTCAACAACTGGCGGAATCTCAACCTTGTTTGACGAAGAGTTTCCCTAGCAGAGACATCCCCGACCGGCCCTAGGACGAGATGGACTAAGAGGAATTGATGTGAAAAATGGTCCACGTCACTACTCCCTACCGGCTTCGAAAGTAAGGTCGGCAAAGGATTCGAGCACACACATATTTTCCACCCACGTTCAAAAGTTTCGTCTGTCTTTTCCATGCGTTTCTTTTCCACGTAACGTGTTGTGTCAAGGTGCCTAGAGTCCAGTTTTTTTTTCCGTCAACAATGGTCCCAGTATTACAACCCGTATTTTATTGTTTAATTCGGCATGTAATTGTCGCCCCTGAGCACTTTCCACGAAAAAACGTATTGTTTTTACGTCCACACAGAGTTGCTTCAGATGGTACAATTGCTTGTCGAATTTTGTCTCGAAAGTGGTCATCAGTTCTCAGAATTATTGTAACATTTTGGGTCGTTTGACTTTTCGTTCATTTCTTGAGTCGATACTCATCAAATTTACTGTGCCTATTTATTTGCAAGAAACGGTTTCTTGACATTGTAAGCTACACTAAAAGGCAAAAAATGCACACTGTCTTTTCCATATGTCCTGAATTTCGACATCACACTTTTTGGTGTAGGCCAAACAAAAGTAGAAGTCCCAAAATATGCATAAATTTCATTTTCAACCAGTTCCATTGCATCGTGTGGTACCGCTTGTTCGTATTGAAAAGTATTCTCGTATAAGCCTGTAATCAGATCACATAACGAAAAAATCGTCCACCAGATTCAAAACCTGACAGGAGGTGCAAGGCCCAAAACGCTCTCGTACATGTTTGTTGCCGTGAACGAAAGGCACGATGAGGGATTTTCTAGACCATAGGAAACCATTTCGGCCACATACGCTGTCATTGATCGCATCAATCATCGTCACATGTTTCAATGGATTGTTCTGAGGGGCTCACCATCCAAATTCAATGGAACGGATTGGGGATAGTCCATTCATTATACGATATTATCCTCTTTCGTCCACAACTTGCATCGTCTTCACTTGGTATTTCTTCATCTGATGGAATATTGGAATTACATGTCAGCTATTTGCGCTCATTATATCGCCGCGCGACATTTTCTTAACAGTAACTGACTTGTAAAATCGATCAACAGCGAGGTTTTATCTTACTTCACAGCGCATGTAAATTTAGCTCGCATTTCTCATTGGATGCGCGGCAGCAAGCGCTTCTATAGTCAAGCGTGTCTTTTTAATCACTATCAACGCGTAGCGTGCGTGTGTGTGTGTGTTTGTGCTCCTGTGTGTGTACGCGCGAAATGTGCTACGTGTAAATGTAGATTCTAGTGACAGGTGCAAACAATTAAAATTACGTTCTTCAAAAAAAAATCACGCTAAACGACCAAAAGGGGTAACAAAGTTACCCCCCTGACTAAACGTTAATTAAGTATGCAAATTTCAGATAGCAACTCGCTTTAACCAGAAGTCCAATATTAGAAATAATAAAATGCGGGGCGGCTCCTTCTATTTTCAGAGATGTGCCATGACAGAACAATGAGGGGCAAGATTAAGCATAAATGGCTTTCCTAAGAGAGTCGGAGATTCGCAGCTTCATTTGAGAGGGGCGTAAAAGTCAGACACTAAGAACTAGTTGTCGGCGTCGCACATGAAAGTTAGACTCGGGCTTCGCCCTCGTCTAACTTTCATGAGCGACAACTATCACTTGCCGCTGCCGTCTGTCCACATGTAACTCTGAGAATGACTAATACAAGCACATGACGTTGGAGTTGGACGAAGGTCAGTCGTGCGCAATAGCACTTTAAGAGCGATGTACGCATCTAATAAAGCACACATCGCAACTTCGCGTTTTCTACAGTATCATATTACATAATATTGATCATCTTATGATAAGATGCACATGTAGACCTCACTGTAGTGAATACATTTCAATAGATTTAGGATTTCTCTACATGTAAACACCAATATAAACATATTTTGTATATACATGTACGTCATCACGATACTTGTCGCTCACTTACAAAATAAATGTTTAGTGGTAGATATATATTTAGGCAGAGGCCTATCAAACAAGATTAACAAATTAATGAATAGCCTACATGATCAAGATTAAATGATAATACATAAATAATGTTTCAACTATACAACGACAGTATTGTCAGATAATTTAACTATTAGATTATGGTGAATTATAATGATAACGGTTTCGCTCTAAGAAATTACATGAAAATCAAATTAAGGTCGAATTTTTGATATTGTTTATGCGTTGTAATAAACAAAGAAAAACACACTCGAACATATTGCAACGAACCAGTATTGCAGACGTTAATATTTGATTATTCATATCAGTACCGGGTATTGAAGTTTAGCTCAAGAAATAAAACTATGTTTGGTAACTATTACTTTACTTAACTTCGATAATGATCAACAAAATATTTTCTGTTTTTCATTGAGATCGTCAACGGTCTCAATTTTACATTTTTTTGCTTTGATTGTCAGTAGCAGAACGATGGCATTTAAGCCATGCAGTAACCGAAGTATCACAATTCCATAAATGTGGGGGTGGACCGTTTAAGGATATACACAAACAAGCCGACATGTGTGATACAGTAATACACGATCTTTGTTCTGTACAGATATTGTTCATTTGTGAAAACCCTCGTTCACATTCAGATGAGCTTATAGGAATAATTTTCAAAATGTTATTCAAAACACGATCTCGAATGATATCGGGAATTCGAAGTGGATTTTCTACAAATCGGCGATATTCGGGGATAATATTTTTTTGATCGACGTTAAAACGTTTGCAAATATCAAGAAGTTTTCTCTCTCCTTCAAACCATGGAGCGGAAACTGTACTTGGCCAGCGGTCCGGAATGATTACCTCCAGTTCTTCCAATAATGATTTCTCCATAAAACATCGAGAAGAAATATTGTCAATCAACGACGGGATGAACTGCAAATGTGGAAGAGATTGATAGTGTTTCCCATGCATGCCTTCTCTCTCAAGCTGAACACCTTTGAATTCTGTCTTTCCGCTGGGAAATAAGTGATCAAAATTATAGAAACCATTCTGAACATTCTCCTTAATTCTGCAAAGTGCGTTAATAGTCCACTGAAGGTTCCTATCGGCAGAAATTATATCACACTTGGCATCCTCAAGATGTTGAGAAAGAATAGAAATTTGACCCAAGCAGTCACTGAATAGAGTAAGGTCCTGAACGAAACTAACACTTTCCATTCTTCTCACCAACCCACTGTACTGAGCTTTATTTTTTTCTGTTCTTGACTGACTCATGGCTTTGAAATGAGCGTGAAAAGCTTTATAATTATTCAGTATGGCAGATACAGTGCGGTATGAGGAAGCAACCCATCTAGTGTCTAACATTCGACCTATTTTTCTCAGTTGTATTTCAAGATCATTAGCAATCTGTTCAAGATTCCTCACTAACTTAGGTGATTGAGAATATAGAGAGTAAAGCTTATCAACGAAAGATTTCAGATGAAAAATGGCGCTGATATCTCGGCAAGTATCATTGATTGCGAGCTCTATCCTATGATTTAAGCAATACCACACAATTATCTGAGGAAAGACATCTTGAAATCTTTTACAAACGCCAGTACGACTACCGACCATGACCGATGCACCGTCTGTAACAACGGAGACTAGATTTCTTCGGAGAAAATCCTCGGTAAATCCTATTTCTTTCAGACATAACAGCATTGAAAATAGTCTGCGCCCCTTCATCTTCTAATTCAATCAAGTCCATGAAAACGTTCTGTTGAGAAGATCCAAAATTGCATCGTAGATAAACGATCAAACACGATTTCTTCGACAACGACGTACTTTCGTCTAAAATGAGAGAAATTTTGCTGCTACCGTTTAAGATCAGTTCTTTCATCTTTGAACGCATATCATTCGCTATTAACTCTATTATGGCTACTGATGAAGCACGAGAATGAAGAATGATACCCATATCAATCCCATTGATTTTTTGTAGACCAAATCAGTATGGTCCGTGAAAGGTCGATTTTTAAATGCAAGGTAATAGGCTGTTCTCAATACCTTTTTTGTGATGGCTTCTAGGTTAGATAAAGAAGTCAATGTGGAATTCTTAATCTGCTGATTTTCCCTATCCTTACAAATCTGCTCGCATTCAGAATGAGCTTTGCTATTAGCATTTTTTGCGGATCGATTTCTGCATTTTTCTTTTGTCAAAGTGACCCTCAACACCCACCCCAACAGTATAATTTATCCATTCTTTTGCCAAGTGAACATGCTTGCTACGATACACGCCTAACAGTGGAACAAACTCTACACCCTAAGCGACCCTCAGAGATCCTACAGTTAGCCAAGAACAATTACGGGAAAAATTGTCAAATCGTTCTCTCGTCCAGCATGACGGCCACAACAATTTTGATGAATGAGCACTCGAATGAGCGGCATTCACAACTGAGGGATTCGAAGGAGCGGCATCCGTGTCTGAGGGATTCCATGGAGCAGCATCAGCATTAGAGGGTTTCGAATGAGCGGCATTCACAACTGAGACATTCGAAGGAGCGGCATTCACAACTGAGGGATTCCATGGAGCAGCATCAGCATTAGAGGGTTTCGAATGAGCGGCATTCACAACTGAGACATTCGAAGGAGCGGCATTCACAACTGAGGGATTCGAAGGAGCGGCATCCGTGTCTGAGGGATTCCATGGAGCAGCATCAGCATTAGAGGGTTTCGAAGGAGCGGCATTCACAACTGAGGGATTCGAAGGAGCGGCACTTATTGCTGATTCTGATGAAATATCATCAGACTTCTGGCGGAGCCATGATGTCAACGTTAGGCATTTCTTTCCTTTCATTTTCGGAGGTTCGATCTTGCGTTTTCGTGAGTTGTTCGACTTATTCATTGTGAATTTTCTGATGTATCTCTACGCTTCCCAGAAAGAAAGACTTAGAAATAAAAAACATTTATCAACTTACGATCAGTCAGTTCAGCTCGCCTGCTCCATTATTCATCATGGCGATGGTTTAAAAAGTTTATCTGTGTAGAAATGCAGTCATTGGATGACACTTAATTCATGACATTATTACAAATCACATATGATGCACTACTTGTAAATTTATCAACAATATCTGCTAACATGTATAAACCAAGATATAGACTCAATTGTACAGTATGATAGAATATTGAAATATATAAAGTCAAACTCATTTAAATAATAATTCACCAAAAATATAGAGTCACGTTAAGTTTTCATGAAATTTTGAATTGTCAGAGCCCCCCGACAGCCCCCTCAATTGATCAAACAAATTTAACCCTTATCCTCGCACGGAAATGAATATACCTTAACCTAGCATCCACTACTACATTTTGTAGTTACCTGTAAAAGTCATATTTGATCCTTTTAAAAATGTTTTTAATGTTACAGAACGAAAGGTATAAGCCATAATTACATATCATTGAACTAATATACAACTCATAGGGTCATATTGACAATTTAGAAATGAAGTTGTGAGTGAATATTGAATTATAGTAGAGGACGACTAACAGTACTGACACTTCGAAGATATTAACACACGATGATTTGGGCAAATTGCTCTCATACAGGCATCGCATTTACTTCGTGTATTTTTTTGCACACAAAGCAACCCTTAGCACTTTGGTCATTAAGTGGAATGACTGCAGGATTAGGGATTTTGAATCCAAGAATTTCAGCGGCTTGTTTGCTTTCAGATGGAAGATTTTTGTTAGCATTCCGTTGGCACGCAAAATTGTACACTAATTGGTAGGTTAGATCCTTCAAATATTTTCGTCTTTCAGCTGCATTATTGTCAAACTTGCAGAGTAAGTATCCATTATATGCGGCAACATCGAGCATGTTATACCAAACCAAGAGCGGCCATCGGACAGTCTTTCTCTTGCATGTGAACTCGGCTACGTTTTCATCCAGTTGGTCTACTGCTCCTTTTCCCACGTTGTAATCCATAATCAATTGCGGCTTGTTGTTCATTTCCGGTACAATTCCGTTTCCGCTGTGCGAGGAACTCAACATCAAAACATTTTTACCTTTTTTCGGTATGTATGACACTAAAACGATCTTATTTTCATGATCATGAATAAAAATGCTTGAGTGGACAGCTCGCTGCTGAGCTGTTTTCATGTGTGCCGGAATTTCCTGTCGATGCGATCGAATTGTACCCAAAAGAGTGAGTCCATTTGACAGCAAGGTAACAGCCAGTTGGTGGGAGGTGAAATAGTTGTCGGTAACGATATCCCGACCAGATCGATAGAAAGGTTCGGTGAGATCCAGAACAACATCTCGACCAATGTTCGTGTGTGGAGGCTCACCTGGGCGTCTTCCTGAATAGATCTGCGCATTGAGAGCGTAGCCAGTAACGGATTCAGCTAACCAAAGATCTTTAGCCCGTATTTGGCGGGTTTAGACGGTAAGTAGGTCCGGCCGGGAATGCAACCCCTATAGCCGAGGAGCTGCTCATCAACAGCAAGTGTGTCGCCAGGAGAGTAGGGTCGACGTAGATTACTGACAAATTGATCCCATACGTCACTGATAGCCGCCAACCGATTCACCACCTGTCTTTCAGCTCGATTTCTGAAGTTGTCGAATCGGATGCACCTCAAAAAGAACTGCATTCTGTTCAAAGACGTCACGGCCCTGTAGAAAGGCCGATCTTCCTTTGGATTCCAGAGTTCAGGCAAGCTCGTAAAATTGTCTCGGTCAAGCCCGGCGCGCAAAAGGATTCCCAGGCACGCACATATCTCATCATAAGTGAAGTGATTCATATAACCAGTGATTCTGGTAACACTGCGGCGAATATCTGTTACTTTCCTATTAGTGCAACGCAAAACTTCACGAATTATTCCTTCTGATAGATTGAATGCTTCCAAAGCTGACTGCGGATGAGCTATTTGATTGCGTCGTTCAACGATATTTCGGTTCCGTCGACGTGATTGGAATGGGTTGCGAGAATATGCGATGTTATTTACAACAACTTGATCAACAGTATCTTCATCCAACGTTTCAGAGTCAGAGTCCGATCCGTCATCCACAAATACAGGAATGTCCCCCTCATCACGATCATCCACTTCTGAGTCGCCAGTTGCTGCGTCACCATCTTGATCATCATCGAATAGATTTTCCTGTTCTTCTTCATTTACAGCGCCATGAGCAATATTTTCTTCCTCCTCCTCGTTAGAGATAGTTGAATCTTCATCTGTATTCCAAATAAGCTTCAATGCTTACGCAGAAGAGTAACGGGTGGTTCGAGGCATGTTTACAAAGTGATCTGGCTTGGTAGTTCGATGACCTGTATTCAACAGCAGCAGTCAGCGAACCAATCAGAAAACGCCGAAGTGATATTGCGATTCGATTTGATTGAGATTCAACTCTCAAACATAGAACATTACATGTCTATAATAGTGCATTACGCCATTGAGTGTTCAGCGTTCCCCGCGGCTCACAAGCTTCTATAGCAACCATAGAAATTAACAATACCATAGAAAGTCCTAGAATGGAAATTGCATGAAAATTATGGCACACTCAGGGGGAACTTAGTTGGGGCAAAAAGCAAATTTTGCTGACTGGTTTTCTTGTTTTCTGGTTGGCATTTTTAATTATCAAGTCAATTTGTGATCTGGATTGTTGCCCCTTGTCCAAAGATCATGTACACGAAAGCAATAGTGAATTTATAAAATAGTGCAGCGACAGGATGGCAGAGAAGGAAATCCTTTAAAACGTTCTGTATGGTCATCATTTTGAAATATCGCTCCTATAATCAATCAAGAGTATAATCAGACACATATGCAACTTGCAATGTCCATTTACAGAACATACATTAGTCCAGCTTGAAATCAGAGGCTAAGAAATCTCAGAATATTCATTTTACTTTGAAGGATTCCCCTGTTCATTATATTTGAACAATTTTCAAAACCTTAACATGCTTTCGAATATGAGCCTCCAAAATGTCATCACACTATGTCATATTAATCATTTAGTGATTAATTGAAAAGTTCCAAAAAAAAATCTGATAAATGACTGTCTCTAAAGAAGCTTTCGATTTGATTTTTTGCAGAAGAGCGCTAGGTTTCTTGACCGTTAGGAGAAGAAATAATCCAATAATTAGAATTTTTATCTTTGAATTCTAGAAATGTTCTTACAACCAGTACACCGACTACTTTCGATTATGACTCAATTTGAAATGAACCAAATTTCAATTCGTATTCCAGCATTGAAAAATTGGGAAATAGTTGTCACTGACTGCTACAAATACACGCAGAATATTAATCCATGGAATAGTAGGCTATTTCACATGAAACAATGCCGCCATCTCACTTGAAATTCTCTTCATGAAAATCCTGTAATTAGGTGTCAACAACTTCCACAACCAACTTGGCAAATAGTGTCACTATGATGCAATGTTTTAAATCGAATCTGATCAACAAACCATAGATTCTTGTACATAGATTCTTGTTCATAATCCACTTCTATGATAGCAACAGTCTATTGCTTGTCAGATCTCTAGGCCATGTGCTGAATGTGTCGCTATTGTAATCACTCCATGTCATTGACAGTCTCATTGATGAATATTGTTACTGGCAATTTGACTTGCATTTACGACTTCTAGAATATGAATTATTGAATGCAGATATCTATGCCATGCGTTAAATTTGTCTCCACTATCGTCACTTCAATTCATTGGCGATCACGTTGATCTTTCTGGTGGTGCAAAAGCGATAATTGACTGTCATAATTGAATGAAATATCTATGGTAGCTTAGAATTTATGCATGCATTCTATTGATTGCTGTGAGATCTTGATGAAGGGTTACTGGGAGTTGTTTTTCGTATCAATATTTAGAATGTAAATTACTGGGACTGAAACTATTTTCGGTACAACAGATTGTTTCATAAAAAATGGATCACCCTTAAACATCGCCTTAACTTCAACTTTGTCTAACTCCGCCAAACTTGAACGAATTTCTCTGAAATTTGGAAGATATGTCAGTTGTGCTTACTAATATCATTGTTGGAAATTTCAAGCATGAATATTGAGTTGTTTTCCTGTTATAGATAAAAAAAGTAGTAGATAATTTGATCTTCATTTAGCAATGTTACACAAAATCATATCTCACTCTTATAAAATTACATTTGTTTCCTTTGTTATGTAATATGTTGTTCTACAAGCCAAAAGCTATCAAGCAAAACAAAAATAAAGAAAATCGGTCAATCAGAGCCAGTATAGCACCATTATTCATCAACAATAATGTAACTGCTACATGTGATTAACTGGACTTCATGTTCCATAGCTTCCTGACTTCGTTGCGGTGGTGTTGGCAGCACTCCTGATTGCTTTCAGCTAGAAATCTATCTCTTACCGGTTGAAAACAATACAAAGCACAAATGAACAATAACGAGATCGCATTCACAAAAGGCAAAGTGTCAGCTTTGCTAGAAATAGGGTTTTCTTTGCGAGCTACAAGCAAGCGACTAAATGTCCCTTACACAAATGTGCATCGATGGCATAATGATGATTTTCGACTCTGTCTTAAAGAGGGCTCTGGCCGTCCACGCAAAACATCCAAACGTAGAGACCGCCTAATTTGGAGATTTGTTAAAGTTGATCCAAGTCTCTCGTTAACTGAGATGGCTGCACTCGTCTATTTCTAAGTCCACTATTCGTAGAAGACTTATTGAGTCGAATTTCAAGAGCTGTAAGAGGCCCTCTGACCAAATCAAAATGACAGATCAACTTGGTGATCCATCGACTTGGTTATTTATGGATGATAATGCTACGTGTCACAGGAGTAGTAGAGTCAACTTATGCAAGTCTCAATTAGGGCTTAGGACATTATCTTGGCCAGCTCGTTCTCCTGATCTGAATGCCATAGAAAATGTATGGAGTATTCAAAAACGTAACGTTCGTCGTTCACTGCTACCTATAGATGGCGTATCACAACTTACGTCACTGTTAAAAAGAGAGTGGAGAAAGTTAGATCAGTCAAAAATCAACGATATCATCGAATCAATGCCTAGACGAATTGGTAATGTCATTGACAATAAGGGTAGGGCCACAAAATTTTTGCTTCTTAAGAACCGTTACTGTATCATAGCTTATCAGATTATATAAGGACATTTAAATATATTAGGGACATGAAATAACATGAAAAATGCTTTCTGTATCATACTTATGTTTTATTTGGATTTTTTTTGGATGATCCACTTTTTGTGAAACGGACTGTAGTAAGCAAGATCTGAAAATGATTTCAATACCTTCGATGGCTCATAGAGTTGCAAAAACTTCATCATTTGTGAATTACAATGTGGCAGTAGACGTTATGACAATATGTAGCAGTCAAGCAAGTTTGAATAAGTTGAAAGTTTTAAGTTTTAAATGCGTTAATAGACATTGTGTGTGGGCTATGATTGAGAGTATAGTCAAACTCTTATGATTTCATCTTCTTTTTGGCTCACTACAGAATGTAGGGGATGCGAGGTTGAGGTAGTATCTATGAATATTTTCTAAGATATACCAACTGCAACCAAAATTTTGTAGGTAGATGAACTTTACTAACCTATGCTCATCATTCTATAATCCCAGTGTTCTAGCATTGATTAGTAAAATTTTATTTGATCTTAAATTTTGCTTTACTACAAAATGTAGGGGATGCGAGGATAAGGGTTAACAAGGGGGGCTGAGCCCCCTGAGCCCCCCTCACATACACCACTGCGTGCTGGTATCCATGCTTAAACTACAGAATTGAAGATAGAGCAACAATTGAATCATTCACGCGTCACGTGGGTAGCTTTGCGTCATTGGTTGACGCTGATCAGCCAATTGCCGTTGTTTCAAAGAAAGCGGAAGTTCTACTCGTTGTAGAAATCTGCTGGACAATATCACTCGGTCATAGAAGAATACATATGCGAAACTGTCGTCTGTGAAGAATCAAATGTCGAATATTATCATAATACAACAAAACTATCGATCTAAATACGGATTAATCTGTATTGCAACTTGTAGACCAAGTCACAATGCAAACTAAACAGAAAGCAACAAAGAAAACCACGTGACAGTTGGATTTTATGGAAATAATGTCAAAAAACTCGAGTGAGTCAATTAATTTGCACGAAGCTGTATTTACAAAATACTCGCAAAGTAGAGTTCCACCTCTTCTTTGCCATAAAACATCTTCGTGGCATCACATTGATCAGGTTCAAATAAATTTCATTCAAATGATTTCCTTTGATCATTATGAGAGCTTGCCTTGCTATTCGACCTTCCGAATAATTGCTTCATCATGTTCCGCTAAAAGTTTTCAATTGATGGTAAGTCCGCAGACTTTTCCGGGCCTTGAAAGTTGTGAGTCCGGAAAAACTCAGTTGACGTAAATTGTGTCAGTAGGTCTCTCATTTTCCTCATAGTGTGCGAGTCATCCGTGCATGACGCCATGCTTCGCACATTTCGCTTGGAGTTCTGAAGATATTCTCGGAATCAATTTCGATAAACGGACCCTGACCATCTCGCTCTGTTCATTTCCGTAGTCATCCGCAGTTGCAGCGTTGGCCATGAGACAAGCCTGTCTAATCGTGTCTCTTCATTATACGACTGACTGAAGCGTGGCTCAGTTTAAGTAGAACAGCTATTTCAATGTGACATATATTTTAGCATTTTCTAACGGGTGGCGACTTGTACTCAGCGTATCCAATTGCATATGCCTATCAAACGCACCGAGGAGTCAAGTTTAAGATTAAAACAGACGAATGTGAAGCTAATTCTCACAAATTAATGATACTAGCGATATGTAGGCCGGCCTATGTGCCACGATCAATTTTACCAATCGATTTCGCATTCGAATCTTAATGACACTGTAGAGCGTCCAATGTGACGTTGCACTGAGATATCAGCAAGATGCGGCACTGTGTTGAACATCCTCTAATTTGATGTCAAAGTCATGACAACGCCACGCCATTTAAAGAGATAATAACAGAGAATAATCATGAATAAAGCATATATCTCAATGAATAATTAATTCTTGAAAAAAGCTATCAAAGAAATTCAATTGAAGTTTGAAGCTCATTTTTCAGTTTTAAACAGTTTCAGCGACCATTTGGTGTTACTGCTGTCATGGTATTACGCCTCTGTCAGAAATATTATTCCGACCAAAAATCAGGAGAAAACTTTCAGATATACTTCAGATATATGCTGTTGTAACGTACACACAACATGCAACAGATGAATTCCAAGCTGAACATTGATAGATTGATGAGGTTAAAACTAGCCCTAGCCTGACAACCCTCACATTGATAGCGGTACCCCAACTGGAATCTCTACATCGAACATCTTCTATTTTCAGATTTTTCCGAAGTTCGAGCGTAACAGACCATCTCTTTTTAGAATTCCTGACAGGCGCGCCGAAGTCAGGGCCAGGCGCGATAGATTCGAGGTTGATAACGCGCCTGCAGTCCATACGTAGTTCTACTCTACCATCTGACGCGCGCCGGGTTCTCAGTAGCATCCCCTGTACCGATTCCAGCTCGGATTACAATTTGATTACTAACCACAACCTCTGCATTGGGTGGTATAGAGAATTAAAACGCGATTTGACAATCGATTCCCAAGTAATGGACACCGGTATAGGGCTTGAAAAGCATCCTTCATATTGCAGTCATTTGAAACTACACTAAATTTAAAAAATGCGAAGCATTATTAGAATTTTAAGGAAGGCAAATATGATTAAGTGCCTACTGTGCTGAAGTGGTGTACAAATGCAAGTCTACACCATGTTCCTCGTCAGTGAATCATTCAAATCGACAAAAAATACATGGATAAACTGGTGCTTACAATTCTTTGGTTTCATTGAATCCGACACCAAGCTTCATCCTGTCAGGGAATTTATAAAAACTCAATTTTCCCCTTGACGCGGCTTGCTCCGATGTGTATTCGTGCAATTTATTGCGGCACAGTAAGGCATGCTATTAAACGATGACAGTCACAGCTGTGTTGAAAAGACTATCTAAGACCAAGCGTTCCTTAGTAAAGCTTTAAATACAAACTTAGCATGCAGGATCAATTGGCAGCTTGTTAATTGACAGGATCAATTATATTTTGATTTGTTTCTGCTCTCTACTTCGAAATCATTAAAACACTTCAGTAATAAGCACTACATTAAAGAAATTGTGCTATAAATTGTACGCACAGTCTAATATTCTTGGAATAGTTTTCCAAGTTTCATCTACTGTGTGCTCACAATGGCTGTTATAGAAAAGGTTTGATATTAAGTATTGAAGAAATGTTCACAACCAGTGTAAGAATCACGTTAATCATCTAGAGCAGGGGTTCTCAAACTTTTTATGAGGATTACCCATTAAATTCCCAAAGACTAACAATTACCCATTTTAGTGCGACTATACTCTGCAATTCATTTTCGAAAATTAGGCTATTCTTAACGTTTTATTACCCATCTTTATCAATAAAACGACATTATTTGGGCTACACTTTTTTATTTATCATTACCGTAAAACAAAAAAGTCGAAATAATTGTAGGATTATACATTCATCTCCGTGTTCGTAAATACTAACAAAACAATACTTTCAAAACTAAACAAAATATCAGAGTAAACTAAACTAAATGATATTCCAAACTAAACGAAATATCAGAGTAAACTAAACTAAATGATATTCAAAACTAAACGAAATATCAGGGGAATCTCGTCATTTAATGAGAAGAATGCAATTGTTTTTTTGCAATTAAGCGATCAATACGTGGACTAGTTTTCGAAAGTGCCAGTCTCAAGTCGGCGCCGGCTTGTAGTCGCGTGCGATACTTATCTTTCATGTAAAACAAGGCAGAAAAGCCCGACTCACATAAATAGTTTGTCGGGAAGGGCAGTAAAACTTTCAAAGCTCTACGAAACAGCTTTGGATAATCATTACTCGTTGATAACCAAAACGTTGGAAGATCTTGAGCAGAGAACTCTTCTTTGCTGACCTCATCAGCTCGAAGTTGGACGAATTCGTCTTTTGCATCATCACTATCCTCGATGCATGTTTCACGCGAAGCAAATGGTTGTTTAACCCAGACATCTGTGTTGCGGTGTGCCTTTGGGCAATAGCGTTCTAGTTTTCCTCGAAGCTCTTGTAAATGTTCATAAACAAGGTCGGTTGGGCATGCTACCCCCGTTGACTGGACAATCGAGTCCAACGTTGTCAGCATCGCAACATTGCCGTTGTCAATCCGCCGTATCCACAGATCCAATTGAGCACAGAAACCGTCCAACTTTGATTGGACATCCAACAAGCAGGATCCTTGTCCTTGTAACGAGATTTTCAAATTATTGAGGGCACCAAATATATCAGAGATAAGCCAATTTGGCCAGGAAAACGTCATCCTTGAATTTCTCGGCGTCACAATGGTCTTTAGTGGCAAGAGAACCAGAGATTTCGTTCCTGAGCTCGTACACTCGTTGAACTACTCGTCCTCTCGATAGCCATCGCACTTCAGTGTGAAGCAGAAGTCCAACATGTTCACTACCGACCTCTTCACACATTGCTCTGAAAAGCCTTGTATTTGTCGCTCTCGTCTTAATTAAGTTGATGCTTTTGATGACAGTGTCCATGACAATCTTGAGGTCATCGGGAAGAGTCTTTGATGCGATGACCTGTCGATGGATAGCACAATGAACGACGGTTATCGAAGGATTCTTTTCTCGGACACGTGCGACGAAACCCGATCTCACTCCAATCATAGCGGGAGCCCCGTCTGTGCATATGGCCTCGAGCTTATTCCAGTCGAGTTGATGAGCGTCGAAATAGTTGGAAACACAGTCGAAAATGTCGTAACCAGTAGTAGTTGTTTGGAGACAAATAAAAAAAAGGTATTCATCCTTGAATGTCTTATCTTTCAACACGACGTAGCGGACGAAGCACAATAGTTGTGCACAATTCGCCACATCAGTGGACTCGTCTAGTTGAATTGCAAAGTTGAACGGAGAGGATCTTATCTCACAGATTACTTGCTCTTCGACGTCACCTGCCATATCGTCAATTCGCCGTCTCATGGTATCATCGGACACTGACACCTTTGATAGTTTCTTCGATTCTTTATCTCCACACATCCTTTCCGTCATTATCTTCGCAGCCGGCATAATAAGTTCCTCCGCCAATGTATGTGGCTTCTTTGCCTTCGCAAGAAGGTAAGCGACATCATAAGAAGCATGGACTGCATTACGATTTGTTACTGCGAAATGACCGGTCGCGTCTAGTCTTTGGTTTCGGACGATGCTTTCCTTTTTCAGAAAGAATTCTCGATCTTGATCCTTGTGCTCAGGATGTACATTGTCAAGATGGGCTCGAAGCTTTCCCGGTTTCATGTTTTCACTAGAGAGGACCTTGTGGCAAATAACACACTGCGGTTTACTAACTCCTTTATCCACAAACTCGGTAAATCCATAGTCCAAAAATTCGTCCTTGTACTTCCGCTCAGGTTGCGGTATGACTTTCTGCTTCTTTCTCGGCGGCATCGTCATACGAAGTAAAAGACAGTTTGTGGTAGCAAAAAGTCGATGCGCAGAAAACAAGAGCGGCGTACGAAATGTTGTCCTCGTTGGAGAAGTCTGTCCTGTGCACAGTGCGTGTGTAAGGAAGAAACTGACGAGCCAGTTCGTCACGTGAGATATGACATCGACTGTCTCTACGAGTACGGAAACTGAGTTTGGCCTTGCCCTCGACCACTGAAATCGATTACCTCACGCAACATTGTCTCAGGCTACGGAGGCTACAAACAATAGCTCTACTGCGTTTCCCTAATCAACGGCGGCGACCAATGAGAAGACAATATAGCTGTTTTCACTTGACTAGCGTTCGATCAGAAGACCAGTTGCCGTATCTTGTACTCCATCTAACAGGCAAGTATTACTTGCCTGTAAGTATTACTTGTAGGTATTTATGGTTAGTCTTATCGTGTATTACGGCCGAAGTGTAAGTATTACTATCTCGTAAGTACTACTTCGTAAGGTGAGTCTCGACCTCCCTAACAAGACATTATGATACATAAAGTGGTGATAGACTTTTACAGTTCACTCATTTCTTCTGACGCTTTGAACAATAACAATGCCAAGACAAATTCTGTTGTATGATATGCGGCGGTCGATCTCAAGAGAACGAGTTTTCCGAGATCGTAATAATCCCTTTGACCTCTACAACGATCATGAATTCTATCAACGATTTAGATTTGATAAACAGTCAGTGAAGTTTCTTTGTGAACGCTTCGGCAAATTTTGCGAATCCAAAACATACTGTCATCCGATCCCAACCGAAATCAAAATTCTCCTGACTCTGAGACTTATGGCTAGCAATTCGTTACAGCAAGTCATCGGTGATATTTTTGGATGTTCTCAATCAACGGTATGTGCAGTGACATGGAGAGTTTTGATAGTTATCGCAAATGATTTGAATTCATTTATTGTCCTACCGTTCGGTATCGATTTACAACGTACTCAAAGTGCCTTCAAGCATTTGACAAGAATTTCTGGAATAGCTGGGGCTTTGGACTGTACACATGTTCGCACATTCGTTTCAGACAGCCAGGAACATTCATTCATGAACCGCAAAGGATTTACGTCTTTCAATATTCAAGCAGTGTGTGACCAAAATTACAAGTTTATGCATTTGTATTTATTTTGGCCTGGTAGCACACATGATTCTTTTATACTGAAACAGAGTCAACTTTATTTTGATACGGAATCGGGACGAAATAATTTTATACATCTTGGAGATAGTGGTTATGGTAATGGCAAAACGTGATTATTGGTACCTTTCCTTCGTCTCGAGACGGCAGGTCAGAGAAGTTTTAACTATCACCAAAGGAGAGGAAGAGTTGTTATAGAGCAAGCCTTTGGCCAGTGTAAGCGGCGTTTCCGAGGTCTTTCAGAAGGGTATAGAACAACTCCTGAACGTGCCAAAATAGCAATAACTGCTGCATTTATTTTGCATAATATTGCAAAAGATCGACACCAGCCCGACTCATTTGATGATTCCCGAACCTGAAGAGTTTTTACCCGAAAGTGATTCATCCTTTGTGAATCAGTCAGAAACGCTATCTCATTTTAGAGACGGAAAACATTCTAGAGATCGCGTGGTTCAGTTATTCTTTGAACAACGATAATTATTGTAATATAAGTCTTTAAAAGATAGAAAATGCTTATCAATGTCTATGTTGTTTAATAAGGACCATAGGCCTAATAAATCGAATGTGAATAAACAATCAATCAATAATGTTTCTGTTTAATCTTTTCATGGTGTGTTAAGAGATTTTGATGTGATCACATAATATTATTTAGTTCAAAACAAAACAAATATTAATGCTAACAAATATTAACATTTGTTTTATTAAAACGAACTACAAAACTAATAGAAAGTATGAAAATCACATACTTCTGCGCTCATTGGTTGAATCATAGAACACGACCGTATCAGTATCCATATTAATAAAACTTGTAACATCGGGGTTTACTTCCTGTTGAGTTGAGCGCAGACGTTTGGTTTCCAAGTAGCTTATTTCCAATCGCAACTTCTTGATCTCCAGTCCAAGCTTTTCCTTCTCTAGATTGAGAACATTCTTATGCAGGTTTTCTACAGTATTTTCATCTCTCTTTCGATTCAGGACTCGCTTTTGACGTTAATCCGAGATTTCAACAAAACTAGTATCACACTTAGTGGATGAAGATTTTGTCGGAAATTCATCGATGTAAATTGATGAATCTGTTGGTTCGACTATTTGATCGTCTGTCACTGGTTCAGCTGCGCTCTCGATAGGAGCCCCAACTCCTGTGAAAGCCTCACTACCTCCCAACATATCTGAGATGGCTTTGATGTACGAAGGAGGATCAGGAATAGGTGGACCGCTGCCAGTTTGTTTACGGGATCTTCGAACATTTGATCACCATTTCTTTGCAATTGAGACTATATTTTCTCATTTCTTCTTCACTCCTAGCCAGTCACGATGATTCAGAGGAAATTTGTTATTAAAGTCCTCCGCTATTTCTGTCCATGCAGTCCTTTTCAACTTCGATGCATTAGCTCGATTGCTCTTATTGTAGAAAATATCCTTGCGACGTTCAAAGCTTTCAACTATAAATAAACACTGTTGGTCATTCATGGGCGGTTGTTTCACAGTTGAAGCAGACATCATGTAGAGAATCATAAGACTTCCAAACGTGACGAACAACTAAGTTTTACGCCGTACTCTACGTATTTAATCAATATCGCTACAAGATCGCTCTTGCATGAGATGTATGTAGACATAAGTATCCGATTGGTCGAATACTGTTGAAGTCACACACAGTTACCAGTGACTACGGTGCTTGCTATTTCCATTTAAGGAATTCCACTCTTAAAGTTCGACTCACGTTGGTGTTTGTTGTTCGATACGACTTGACAAGTGAGTTTCAAGTGACACTTCCGTAAGTTGTACTTGCCATGTAAGTAATACTTGAATGTAATTTGCACAACACGATACGGCAACAGAACATCAGTCGCAGAGGATGAGAGAAAATTATGATCCAATATCTTAAAAAAGCTTAGGGCCTATCATAGCGAATACTGTAGTGGACCTCAATCTTACTTTAACTAATTCTAGGTAGGAAATCCGTCGTTACCCATAAATTTTCTTCATTTTACCCAACTTTGGGTAATTACCCAGAGTTTGAGAACCCCTGATCTAGAGCATGAATGAAAAATGAAATTTGCAGTGCTAAAATTGATACTGCTGTATAATTTTTCTCTTCTTCGATAACTGTGATCTCAAGCACTTGATTTGCCGCCTCATTTTCGTCAAAGTTTGCCAACGAATACTAACTTCCTTGCAACTTGCTTGGCACTGTAATTCAACAGACTCCGAAAAAGATTCGCAAAGGTCCACTTCGTTTTCATTCCTTTGAAATGCAGGTGCTGGATTATCAGGGTAGTCGGAAGGTATTAGACCACAGGATCAGGTAGTTCTTGACTTCGGCTATAAAATTTCGGCATGTTAGCGCTTGGACTGATGGATTCCTCTCTTGTTGCGAATGGACGCTTACAAGCACTTTTATTTACGGTTTGAGATCCATATATTAATGCTGGGTAGCTCATCTTCTTCCTTGTGAGTTCTGAAGCAAAAGAATCAGGCATTGTTAGATATTACGTTTTGGAGGCATCATCTCTTTAATATACATAATCCAAGCAGATTAGAAGCAGGCAGTGTAGGAGACAATCTGTGTTTTGTGAAATTGATCAAAATTTAGCTTCCTATAGAAATGCCTATCATGGAAGCATATTTCAATCACCCCTAGACATAGAAGGATTTGCTCACTACTGCCTAACCGGAGATTCCTCATTCCAATTAAGTTACCAGTTACCTTGTGCCAGTACTGAACTAAGTATATTCGTTACTGAGAATTCAATAGACTGCAATTCACTAAATCGTTTTCGATACCACAAGAAATCATGACAATGTGCATGTAGCTTCAAGTAGAATACAAAAAGCATTTCGACTTTTTGCTGTTCTATCATTCAATAAAGCTATGCCAATTAAGAGATGGACAATTCCATCTCGCAAATAACGCGCGGGCATTCTGACACAGTCGACATTTCTCATCATGAAGCAGTGCGACTCTATCCATGAAAATTGCACCATTCCATGCCAAATTAGTCTAAAATATTAATCACTTTTCAAATATTCTAAAGTAGTCCCTCTTTCGACGCTAGAGGTCGAAAGGTCACTGTAAAGCACGTACGACGCGATATGGAAATTTGCGGAAAATCTGCTGCTCCACAGGTGAGTTCTGATGAAGATAGAAAGCCTACTTACATGCACCTGCTCTGTCCATGTCCAATGTCCAACTTACTCGTATATAGGTGGTTCATTGATTAACAACTGTGTTGACCAGTTCCGTTGCCGTGTTGCTTACTTTGAACGCATGTTATGCAAGATATCAGTCCTGTACCCTGTACCACATGTTGGGGCAGTAAAGTTGCAATACCCACATGTTTCTAGTCATTGACAGTTTTCAAAGCAGTTTTACAATCTCTGATTTTCCTTTGATAAGAATGCTTCCTTTCATATTTATTTACAAACTACTCGCAAAGTAGAGTTCTACCTCTTCTTTACCTTAAAACATTTTCGTGGCATTACATTGATCAGGTTCAAATAAATTTCATTCAAATGATTTCCAAGAATCCAGCGGCTTGCTCCGATGTGTATTCGTGCAATTTATTGCGGTACAGAAGGCATGCTATTAAACGATGACAGTCACAGCTGTGTTGAAAAGACTATCTAAGACCAAGCGTTCCTTAGTAAAAGTTGATCAAAAATTTTATCAAAATCAAAATCTTGGGACCAATAGTGTTATTTAGGAAAGCCTAGCAAACATTCAAGGTATTGATTAATACGTGTATTTATATTATTAACTATCTCAGTCCTTTTATATTATTAACCGTCTCTAAACTTTTGAGGTGTGATTAACTAAAAACAATTGGTTGCAATTAATTGGCAACCAATCAAAAAGAATTGGCTGCCTAAGACTGTAGCACAGTGTGTCCAAAGTGATAACTAGCGTGATTCTAATTATTCCGCAAATTTAAAAAGAAGTTTCTGCTCATCGAAGATGGTTGCCCGTATTATTTTGAATACGCTCTAACAAAAATGATTTCCATTTCTTTGACATGTGTTCAATGGGGAGTTTTCCATCTTTATAATTTACATTCTCTTTGGATGGGGGTGATGCTTTCAAACGAGGCCTTAAAATTATTTCTTTAAGAAAGAGCCACTCCACCTCCACGGGCTTCCCGATCTTGTCGCAGGAGCCGGTAACCTTAGATGGACACCATGCTGTCACTGATGGACTGTTCAAAACAGGTCTCCGTGATGCAAACAATGTCTGGATCGTATTTAGTGACCCTTGCCTTCAAGGCATCGAGCGTATTAAGCGATCTTCTTGCGTTGAATAATAGTATCGATGGAACATGATAGCGTTGTTTGGGCTTACGAATTTTGACGGTCACAGGTTGAATGGAGTCATTCCCATTTGTTGATGACGCAACATCGATATGAACTGATCGGGCAGATGGACTTTTTGGCTTGAGGATTTTGTAATACTAACACTGTCGATTGAGGCGTCGAGGTATGGGGAAATCATCACGTTTCAGACCTGTGTTTCAGACTGAGGAGATCGAACCGATAATAACACAGGCGGGATGATGACACAGTGACAGCACAGACCTAGGTCTCTGGGTGACAGTGAAGCTGAGGCTTGCAGGTGGTTGTCATAGAAGGACCAGTTTGGGGAAATAGGAAAGGAAGTTGAGAGGAATAGCGATGTACATGTAAGCTCCCAGAGAATGAGAATCCGAAAAAACCAGGATAGATTGGGATACTTGTTGATAAACCGAATAGCAGTGAATACTTTGAAAAAAAATATAGCACTGTCTGATAGCTGAGAATGAAACGAATATCACCATATCAAATTCTCATCTCTTTTTGACTTTCGTAATTTTTCTTTATCAAATAGCCTTCTCCATCTCTGAAGATCAGCTAGAAATCCGATTTTTACAACATTATTCAATTTATTCAAAATTCAAATTTGTCGACTATAGTCGACTCAGGTAGATACACAAAATTGACGCACGACCAAAAAATATAGAGGAATGCCATTCATTGTAATCTATCGCTGATGAAAAGCCGAAAGATATTCAAAGTGCAAGTCAACTTTGCAAAGGGTAGGGCTACCTTCCCGATGTAAACGCTTCCTATAAAGGTCGTATATTCTTTGTTGCCTTTCCAATTGTTGAAATACGAAAATAGTTGCCATCTGATGAATGCCAACTTATAATGTCTTGCGTCGATGTTGAAGACGACAGGCCTGCCTGGGAAGTGTGCTTGATTGGAAGCAGGAGGTAATTGAACAACCTTCACTTCGTAGATTTCATTTTCTTCATCGCATGGAGTCTGTAAAGTAAGAAATTTGGAAATGTCAGCTTGGGTCATCAGTGCTAAATCTGCCATTTCAATCAATCGAGCAGAGCGCTGATGATTTTAGAATTTGTCGGTGGCTATCTTTCTCTAAGGTGTACTTTCTTTTCAAAGCAGCAGGTTGAGAGTCGCTGTAGTGCTATGGTATAAAATGAATTTTGGATAAAATAACTTTGAGTTTTATGAAATCCTTTTCTCTCAGAAATGGCAAATTTTGATGATTAATTTGAAATTCACTGAACAGATTATAACAAAATACGTGTATGTCATTCAATGAATATGATGTGCTATCTTAACGCACACATGCATTATCAAGAGAATCTGATACATCTCCGGCCTGATCACTCTAAATAGACAAGACAACGTGTTGAGCATTTTTTGAAGTGCAATTCAGATAATCTTATGTCTGGTCAGCAGTAATGCTATTTCAATCATTGCAGAAGTACTTCTTCTATGAGAATTGATAAATTACATGCGAAGCATTTTACTGATGATAAGAAAGTGTGCTAGGCATCTTATCAAGCAATCCAACCTGTCAGACTCCTCGTTTAGGTAATTGCGCAACCTGTGAAATTCTTGTCGGTTTGAATTTCACCGCAAACCTCCCTGGGTCGACTATAGTCGACTTGATGCGTTCAATAGTTAATGCATTGAGATATCTCAGTCGGCTCAGAGTACAAGGATAAGTTTACATCACAGAGAAGATCTGATACTTTCCACATTGTTCAATTTTTTCACATCCACAAATCCTAATTTTCAAATGACTTTTATCTGCCAGATTCGACTACATAAAGTTTATTCAATGATTTCTTGTACTAATTGATTTATCTATCTCAAGTCATATGACGTTGACATATAAACTGTTTGGTATTGACATTACATTACATAAATCAAATGAATGGATTACTTAAGATTCGCATATTCAATATCGCTACTAAAATTAAGTAAATGATATTGATATATTATTAGTAATTAATGAAAATTTAAGATGTGGAATTTGTTCTAAGCTTATATGTCTGAGATGAGATATTGATGGAAAGCAGCTTCATTGACTCCGAAATCATTATTTAACCACTGTCAGCCAGAATAATGTATGGTCGGCTATATTCGACTCAGGTAAATGACGGGTTTTTGTAGCTCATCACTCGCGAACTTAACCGTTTTGAGACCTTTCTGAATGTCCCGATCACTAATTTTCTTCCGACCGTCACGATTTCTTCGGACTCGAATCATTCAGATCATCAACAATTCTTATCGATAGTTTGATTAACGGTATAAAAGATTTCACTGCCTCTCGAGATAATTTCAGCTGTTTTTCTCCGCCTTCAATTTACTTATTATGTTCAATTATATGATGAACTAAGGACGTGGCTCACTATACAGTTAATGAAATGAACATTACTTCTATTCAATAAATCGCACTACGATTCAATATTTCTTTCTTAAAGCCCCTTTTATAAGTGCAGTTATGAAGTGGCCTATCCTGCTTTTAAATACACTTCATGGCAGCAATCAGCGTTATTCATTTGGAAGGTTATACTTGAGCTACACAGAAAGTGTTGTTCCGATGTCTATGATGCAGACTATTGTACAGTGTATATTAAAAGAATTGTATAAAGTATATATTTTTGTTTTCACCGGTAATAAGCGCACTTGTCGCTGTTCTGGCTGTGGGGAGCCGATGAAGTCATTTTCTTCTAGGAAATTGCGCATTTTCTCATTAGAAGCGATGCATGTAGCATATCATTTTCAACACAACCTGTGCTGATTTTCATTGGATAATGACAGATATTGGTCAACTACTTGAAATGAGTCAAGTGAGTTATTGCAGCTTCATCGCATATCATTCTTACATTCCCTTTGCACTGTACCTGAAATCTATGTCTCAAATAATTAAATGAAATTCACGATTCGCTTGTAATAAGCACTTTGTGTTCCTAGAAAATTTTCAGAAATATTGAATGTAAATTAAATTGACATGCTTGATGCTTCTGATTATGATTCTGCAAGTGCAGTCAACCTGTAAATATTTGAACTTTGTTACCCTTTTGAATGAGAATAAAATGTGTTCCAAACACTCGCACTGTTTTTAGTTCTCTTATTCGACATGAAGACTACAGCGAGTTACAGAACAATCTAGTAAACAATAGAATGAAATGAAATAGGCGATAGGCCAAATTCCCATGCAAAAAATGGGCGGCTGGCAGGATCGAATTTTTCGAATTGACGATAGAAGTATTACTGTTCTAATTTTTTTCTGCGGTCAATTTAGCATTTTAACTAGTATCTAACATAAATTTTAGTTCAACACATTGACATTTTCAAATTGTGGTAGTAGACGATTTTAATTGGCTTCAAATGTTTAAGTCAAATATTTCTGACATCTACCTTCGACTGCGCCTATTTTGTAGTAGCCTAGAATTTTTATGAATATAAATATGAACGAGCAAATTGTTAAAAAAAGACTCAAAACAGGCTGTTTTGAGATTCGTAAATTATTAGCAAGCATGCTAAATGAATTTCCTCCGGTATTCATTTAATACTACTCTTAACATAAAACTGACAATTTGTCATAAGTTCATGTGCCATTAATCAGTAAATACTACTGAAATATAATCTATTTCTGCTATTTTTCTATTACACATTGAGTTACAGTCTCAGTTGAAAAGTGAAAAAAATGGTAGCATACCCGAATATTCAATAATTATTTGAAATTATTAAAATGTTGTTATTGAATTGTGTATCTCAAATTTAATCCTGGTGTGGCAGTATGTAAAGCAGGGAGTTGTGTCGATTTTTAGGGATGTGAGCTAGTGATATACCTGATGATTCCTAATATCCAGGGCTGCCACTCTTCCGGTTTGAACCGGATTTCCGGGGTTTTTTTGATAAAGTAAGTAGTGAGAAAATGTTTTGCCAAGGGGGCCCTTTTGAAAAAATTTTGAAGGGGGCCTTTTTGAGATTGCGAGTGGGCCCTATTAAGATTGTGAAGGGGACCTTTAAGTTAGCGAGGGGCCCTTTTCAGACTGCGAAGGGCTCCTTTTAATCGTGAGGGGTTATTTTGAGACTGCTAGGGGTCCCCTTTTAGATCGTGAGGGGTCCCTTTAACCCTTTACTGCATGAATTTCGAAAAACTGAAGCAAACGAACTCAACTTTTTTATATAAGTTCGTTTTGGTGTGTAATGAACATATGTAAGGAACCCAATCTACTTACTGAAAGAAAAACAACTAATTGAGGAAATATTTATTTGTTGTATGTGTACAACATCATGCAATAAAGACTACAAAATGACAGTGGTTGAATAAAATGTCATCTAAAATGTTCGCTGACTCTTTGTCCACACATATAAAAGTTCACTAGCGGGTAGGCTATTGCATCGAAGTCATATACCAAAAAATATAATTTTTACATGGTGTGAGATTCGTAAAAACAGTTACGCTTTGGTTGCATACAGAAGTTGAGGATATGCAGCCAGTACATTTGATGAGTGTGTACAGCGGTTTTGCGTACTTGTTTTTGCAAAATGAACATTTTGTTTTTGCATGAAAATCGGCAGATGCTGACCAGACGGAAAATTCTCTTTGTCATCTCTGTCTAGCGATGCTGGGCGGCCTCTCTTACGACGTTGACCGGATGATAAATGACTATTTGCAATGGAACTTTGGAATTTCAGCAAAGACATAGCGTCTTTTTTGGGGATGGACATAGAAGTGCAACGTCGTCTGTACAGTAACCAACCGTTAATGATCGCCACGTTGATACAATAAAATAATAAGTGGTGGTACCACTTGCGAGATTTCATTCTAACTCTGTATAGCGACATCAACATGTCTGAGAGGTCGACTCCGCCCATATTTGTGTTGTATGCGTCAATCATTTTTGGGAATTGCACCGAAATGGTTTCCTTGTCTTTCCTGCTCAATCTCTGCACAGGTGCTGACAGCTCACTACCAATATAATTCGACGCGAGATTGACTGCTGAACGTCATCACTCAGATGCTCGTCGTCACCATCTCCAATCGGTATAAGTAACTCAGCATCATTTGCGTACATCCTTGCTATCGCCAAGGATTTAGATATTCGAGCGAGGCGGGTAGGCATCTGAAATAAAAGGGTTTCTTGCAAGCAAGAATTGACATACAAAGAATGTCGATTATGGCCTCCTAGCTATTGAACTTGATTATTAATGAGCAAATCCTTATAGAACGCTCGATATTACTTCTATCCGTTATTGCATAGTGTTGTACGTATGCATAAACAACAAAGGAAACCTCAGAAACCGAATATGTAGCTGTTGGTGAAATATTATACCTTTGACTTCAAATAAAAAATCAGTCAATTACTCGGACAACTCACCTTGACTCCAGACGGGTGCAGCAAGTCACGTTCAGCCTCTTCTTGGCGTTAGATGATAGCAGAATGCATCGATTAGCGTGTGGAAGTGCCACCGCAGCTCTATCAACTAATCAAATCGCACTCACAAAATAGAGCAATCCTATTGGTTGATCAATGAAAGCGTTGAAATTCGTCGTTGTACTCGTACAACGTCATGCAGTAAAGGGTTAAGACTGCGAAGGGACCCCTTTTAATCGTTAAAGGGCTCTCTAGAGACTGCGAAGGGGCATTTTTGAGATCGCGAGGAGCCCTTTTCAGACTGCGAAGGGCTCCTTTTAATCGTGAGGGGTTATTTTGAGACTGCTGGGGGTCCCCTTTTAGATCGTGAGGGTGCCCTTCTGAGACTGCGAAGGGGGCCTTTTTGAGATCATGAGAGGACCCTTTAGAGACTGCGAAGGGCCCCTTTTAGATCGTGAGGGGTCCCTTTAAGACTGCGAAGGGGCCCCTTTTAATCGTGAGAGAGCTCTCTAGAGACTGCGAAGGGGCATTTTTGAGATTGGGGGGACCCTTTTGAGACTGCGAAGGGCCCCATTAAAATCGTGAGGGGCCCTTTAAGATCGTGAAGGGGCCATATTTAGATTTTGAAAGGGACCCATAAGATTTTGTGAAGCTCAATGGCAGTTGTTCAACTCAACATTCAATTATTCCATTTACAAGTTGTTATGAAATTGCCAGCATGCAGATACATCAACTTAAACAATATTTATTGGTAGTATACAGTGGCGTGGCATGTATAGTATTCATTGGATACTTATTTATTTTCTGTGTAAAATTGTGAATTGATTCCATCGATTTTTATGATGATTAGTAAACTGTTTTACGGCTTAGTAATCCGGTTTGATTCCATAGTAGCTATTGAAATAAGCAACGATATCAATCAGCGTTAATTTTGATTCCACTTCTTGTTTCTTGGACGTCTCCTCTAACATTTAGCAACAATAACACTTATATTAGGTGCGTTATCGCAGGACTCCTTAATTATCGGCACCGTGTCGACGCTTATACTATCAACCTCAATGCTACAAGCATGAGGCTACTATTCAACCTGGCGGGCTGAATAACATTGTCGGGATAGAGAATGCGGGGCAATTGGGCAGCAGCTGTTTTTGTCATCATTCGTGTAATCATGGAATCATACGCAGTTATACAGAGACAAATGCAGAACCGCTGAGGATGCTTTATCATATCCACTATTCAACAAAGGAATTTGAATAGTGTTGCTGAAATAGGACAACTTTCAGTTGATTTCAGATACACTTTGACAACTTTTGGAGTGAAATTTCAGATCGTTTGGAGTGCTTAAAAACATATAAATCACAAGAAATTGATCTGAAATGTTATTTGGAAGTAATAGAAAAAATCTGTTTATCGAACTTTCATCAAAACAAAATTCCTATGATTTTGATGAATTTTATAAAATAAAGTAGCGTTGTCGTGATCTACGTTTCTATGTGTTCAATGTTTGGATTATAATTATGGAATTCTTCACAAGCAAGCTATCATTTACTTTTTTCAATTTGTTGATGTGTAGTGTTTTTGATATGTGCAACTATGCATGCATACAGCGGTCCTACATCAATACAAAATGTATGCGGAGCATAATTTGATTTATGGCGAAGTTTTGCACATGTCCGTGTACAGTAAGCTAAATTACATAATATAATTACTTGTCTTGCATGTAAGCGTTTGCATATGAATAGATTGAAGTAATGTATGTGGGTCACCCTATGTTCAGGTTTTCCTTGAATTCCTTTTTCAAAACGGCACCCTACGCCGCTGGCAGTATTAAGAAATGGCTCTGCTCCATCAGAATTCTCTGTTTGGAATCGATACATGTGAAATGAAATTGAGCCGTATCCATTATTGTGTGAAGGTGAAGAAATACTGTGCTCTGCATTTGTAACCGGATTTTATTCGTATTACTAATAAACTGAAATAAGTAGGCCTACATTGCGTGATGTTTAGAATACAGTTTTGTAAATTTGGATGCAACTGAGCGTTGACAGTATTAAAGCCACCACGCGTGGTTAAAGTTCTATAAAAACCGTGAAAGCGCAACATATAGGAACTACAGCCTTCTGTATCTGACTAGATGACAAATTGTCGCCCAGTAATCAACAAAGTACAATATATAATGAAAATATGCAGTATAATATCAACGCAACTAAGTTTTGATAAAACTTTGAGAAAGTCAGAAACTGGAATTTCTGTAATAGACGATTTTAGCAACATTTAAAGCCTAGGTTTTTGTTAATTTTTTTAGTCAGAACGATCAATTCAATGGTCTCTGACACTTCGTGGAAGTAGGCCTAAAGTCTGTCTGCTTTCAAACTTATTGAAACGAGGATATTGAATTTTCGGCTACAATTTTGGCAAAAACCTAGGTTTTAGCTACTGTTGAAAACGTTTCAGTTATCTAACTTTTATTATGTGGCTTTCCCTGGGACAGTTTTATCAAGATCATTCGAACTTGACACCTCATTAACGCTGTATCTTCATGTTGAACTGAATTCATCGATTGTAAGAGGGGAAGCACCGAGCGTGAATACCCGTAGTGATTTTTTCATATATCAGCATCTCAGACAAAGCAATTATTTTTTGATTACTATTCTCTAAATCTTCTAGAATTGATAGAAATCAAGAAATTGCGCTCAGGCAGGATCTGCAACGAATGAAAAAGAAATCATTTTGGTAAAAAGTCAGCAGATCGTTTCAGTCAGCAACCAAATCGTTTCATGTTGTACTGTTATGAATGAGATACAGTTTCTAAAGTCAGTTGAATGGCTGCAATGTCAAATGAACACGTGAGTTTTAAAAACACGCATCAAAAATTGGAGCTAAAATGAGGAACTTATTGAGCATAATACTTATTGAACAGAGTTTATTCGCAAACATGTTTCTGTGGCGTCGGTGGCCACCATCATCAGTGCATAGAGATAAAATAATAATATATATATATATATAATATATATAATATATATAATATATATATATAATACTTATAATACATAATACTTATCTGTTCACGGTCCTTAAACCATTTGAGTTCGATAAGGAGAGCGGATTTCAATCCAAAATACCTTTTTTAAGATGAAAATTCAAACTCATTCAGTCATTAGGGGAGGTGTAAGGACCACCCGACGTCAAGGGAATCACCATGCATTACTACTCATGAGACTGGATGTGGTAATTTCGGTCTGGCTTCAGTCACAGAAAAACATCACAAGTATATGGCATTTGAACGGAAATTGCCTTTTCTCGTCAAACACACGTGACATCTTCCTGGCTCTCCAGATATCACGGGCAGGTAAAATCTCTTATATGCCTTTTTACCGAAAGCTAAGCTAGTGCTGTGATTAACAAACAACTGTGGTCAAATGAGAATAATTCTTCCTGAACAAATCAATCCCGGCATTGAGTCAACCAGAGGCCAATAATAGGCAAAAACTTTGGTCTCTAGTGTAACTAGTGAGCAATTTGCCTCCTAAAGTTCTCAATCCCGATAATTAGATCGATTCCTAATCCCGGTAATAGGTCTGTATCGCCAATGCTCATCTTCAAATTGGTCATGCTTTCAAATATTGTTAGCTTTGGCAAATGACAGACTCAAATTTGAGTCTCTACTTTTATTCAAAAAAGCCTCATCAATGGATAATTAAAAACGTAGCTTATTGAAGTGCGAAGATATCTCGTGTATGGATTTCTGGTAGTTTTATCTTCGCCATTTATCTTACTTTAGGTGGAATACAGATATAATGTTAATTTCTCAATCCCAGGATTGACAGTCCCGAGATTAAACCCCAATCCCGGGATTGGAATCCCTACACGTGATGCACACACCTCTGACATTATTTCACGCTGACTTCATAGGTCTTCCTTACGGATGGGTGGTCCAATTATGAACCACCAAAAATAATTGATATTCGTAGTGTGCTATCAATATCTAGCGTATTGTCTTTATGATGAAGTTGTGCAAGAAGGTGCCCACAACAAGAATTTTGCTATAAATATGGCATAAAACACTAGGTGACATGCCACACGTAATTGACGCGTAATTCCGGAACACCCCAAACATCCGTGGATAAAGACATTCGATTCTTCTACGCGCGTACATACGCGCTGCACTAAGAGTCAGAAATCACTTGATCTGATGCATGAGGAATGTTTATGAATACGCGCGGGCGAGCGTTTATAGTTTGCGCGTCGTCTACGGTTGTCTGCGTTGCCGCTTGAACCACGGATGAACCGCTAAGCATATTCTGTCTTCCCTGAGCATGAAATTGAGGTCCTATCACATTGTTTAGCCTCTGATGCATGCAGACACATGAGGGGCAAAGTCTATACAGCAGGACTGCCAACAGGCAGCAATGTCACGCATAGCCACGGATGTTTAGGGTCATGTGTAATTACGCGTAGTTTACGCGTAATTGAGCGTGGCATGTCACCTATTGAAAGTAGTCGTATTAGAAATAAGTGACACTGAGAAAAGTTCAGAAAATCGTTCTGAAGACGCTGTCACTTTTAGCAACCAGGGGTGTAAAATAGATGGGTAGTGAGAATAAGGTATAATTTTTCTAATTTTCATCGGATTGTAGTGAAATTTTGTGCGCATTCATAAAGTAGGAATATGCATGGAATAAGTTTGACTCTCTCAGAAAAGATTACTTTTTTCTATATTTTTTTAAAAAAACTTGTTATCTTTTTATCGTCTAGAGTAAAATGAAAATCAGCAAGGCAGAGAAAATTAATTTCAATTCTTCCATTAGTGATATATTAATTAATACAAGATATCATAAAAAATGTTCAGATAGTCAATATTCAATATGTGCACCGGATCTGTTGATTAACTTGCTCCAACGAACTCGAATGGAATCCATTAACTTCTGTAAGAAATCCAGAGGAACGTTGGTTTAAACCTTCTGTATTCGTTCTTGCAGCTGTTTTACTGTTTGTGACTTGCTCTTGTTAAAGGAAAAAGTCACAGGTCGGGACTCCGAGCTGGCCATTCATGTGGTCCTGTTCTTCTCAGCCATATTCGAGTAATATGGTCGTCCAAACAAGTACGTGCTGTACGCGCGATGTATGGTGGCGCTCCGTCTTGCAAGAAAACAAGTTCGTGCATGTCTTCCCACCCTGATACAATGGACCAAAGATAATCCTGTAGCATTGTCAGGTAGCGCTCGCTGTTCATCGTGTCATGCAAAAAATATGGGACGAGCAGTTTATCGGCCGTCATTCCGCACCACACTCACCTTTGGTTGACCTCATGTCTCCTCTATTGTGATTTGATAATGGCAATGGCGACTGATCATTCCGCCCACATGGAATACGGCTTCATCACTCCATAGAATGTTCTCCAACATTTCTAGCCAATGGTCAATCCATTTCAGCATTTCATCGGCGAACTCCAGGCTATGGTCACAGGAGTCTTCAGGAATCACGTGTGAACTTCTGATGACTCCTTGAAAACATTTCCCATACAAGTATATTTTCCTCAGAACATTGCACTGATGGACGTTCACTTATGTGTGTGCATCTGTAGCAGACCTAGTGGTCATCATCTTCTTATGACAATTTTTGATTGTCTCTGGCCGGATGGACTCATTCCTCCCTTTAATCGAACGCCATCACCTTTGCACAGCTATCACTGAGTTCCAGACTTGATTATTATCGCGCAACAACTTGCGCACGCTCTCTAATGGTCAACCGCCCGCTCATCTTACTTCGGTTACAAATGAAGTGCGTGGTCACAAGGTTTGCTTACTGAGCAATAAATGAAGTTTCAGAAGTTTTTTCAACTTAAGATTGTTCAGAGAAACCATGAATAAGAGAAAACAGCTATGATCTAGAGGACATGTTCTTCATTGAGCTTTTCACTGCCCATGATTTTCATTTCTTCGCTAGACGATAAAAAGATAACAAGTTTTTTTAAAAAAAATATAGAAATAAGTAATCTTTTCTGAGAGAGTCAAACTTATTCCATGCATATTCCTACTTTATGAATGCGCATAAAATTTCATTACAATCCAATGAAAATTAGAAAAATTATAGGTAATTTTCACTGCCTATCTACTTTACACCCACTCATACAAAGCAATTTAAACAAAAACAAACTGATTGTGAATGAAAAGTAAAATGTTAAGTATGCTATTTTTACAACAGTAACCCAATGTACTAAAAATTGTTTTCTGTAGGCTTTAAATCATGTGGCACCTGTTCTCAAAGGGTTAAACAACTTTTTGCAGTCGTGTCTCTAGCAATGTTTGTTGAAAACATGATGTCTTTAAGACAACACTGAGAGTTTCTTTGATTTCATTGGGATAGTTATTATAAGTAGCAGCGCTGATTGCAGCTCAAACAGATATTCATGAAAATATTGTCTTCTATCTCAGTTACATGTCGTCCAGAGAAATTACGATGACTTCAAATGTATAAATGCACCATAAATATTGAGGCTCGCAAGCCTCACAGCTATAGACGTCCTATTTTTCTATTATTCCTGTTTTTAGGAATTTATCCTTTTTCGGTTAAGACCTCATATTTTCAGGCATTCTCCTAATTTTCATAGATGCGGTTCATTTTTCATTCATTTTCATACTAGTGCAGTTGACTTCTCAGATTAACCACAGTTCACTGGTGGCGAGAGAGATATACAAATATTAGTTAGGCCTACACTTCACAGCGTCGTTTTCTTTTTCACGAGCCCACTTCTATTGGGGAATGCAGTTTACTCTATCATTGCAGAGTGAGAGGCTTACTAATTGTCTTGATCATTAGAATGGTCGACGCATTCTTTCCCTGTTCCTACTTTTTGGGTATCTCTTCAGGCAGAATGCAGGCCTCCCACTCAACCTAAAAAACCTAAATTTCGGAGGAAATTTCAGAGAAAAAACCTAAAAGTGGCCTAAATTCTAAAAGAAACCCAAAAACCCAAATAAAGGTGCTACAAATTTTTCTCATGATGAACTTTATTTCAGAAAAGTGACACCCCCTTAATACATCCTCTGTCGCATGCATATGTTCATCTTTTTACGGAAAATTTACCTTTTGCAGATTATTTTAACGAAATTTATCCACTATAAGGTATGCAAATGTTTGTCTGGCTTGCTATGTTTTGTTCGACTTTTGCCAGTGTGAGAATTCGTTCAAAGGATCCCTAAGTTATCAAAAAATTAGACAATGGTCTTGATATTCAAAGCGAGAAATGTCAAAGATATGCATCCTAAAGTGGGAAAAACATGTCAGTGACTTGTGAATGTATTCGATTTAATTCATCTATATTCGAATTCTACAAGCGGACAAAGACCTGAATAGAACTTTTAATGGATTCATGCGACTTCTTTGTTTGGTTTAACGTTCAGTTTCTTACAGCTCTTTCAAGAAACCTACATGCATTTATGGAGGCTAACTTTCTTGACAGAAATGTAATTTTATTGATTTTTCATGTTTGCGTTTGTACTCGCATGTCAGTTACTTTGAGAATATACGCTCGTGCAATAGACATGTGTCGAATTCAGAGCTTTTTACTTATATCAATGTACATTATCACGTACTAATACTCAGAATGTAGAATGACTGCAGCCAGGGATGCCAATTGTAGAGCCGCCTAATCCATCTAAATCTACAAAAATGCATCTGAAACTACGACTTCGACCATAAAGGTCCATCCTCAATTTTTCTAATCTAGTTGTATGATTGATTTTTAAGTGTTATTTCACGAATCTTATATCGACACCCACTGCCACTTTTTCATAAGGGTAATTTTTTGGTAATTTACATCCATCTATTTCCATTTTCCTGATAGAGTATTTTGATATTATGATTTATCATTATCATTAATCATTTTATTAGTGTAACGAATCCGCGATGTGATCTTAGAGCGTAAAAATTTATTGAATGATGTTGGTAATCAATTGCTTCAGAATATGTACATAACGCCTAGATACATAATGAATTGGTCGTACGGATCTAAACTTAGGATTTGTCTATCAAACTGCCCTTATATTTCCCGGGCTCTGCACCCCTGGCTTTTATGCATACATTACATATGCCGAAAGAGCTCTCCTTGTCGTAAGTTGGCTACCTTATCCTGATCTAGATAAAATAGAAATTGTCATTGTATACTGATTATCATGTTCCACCGACGACATTACCACACTTCGGACCGTTGTTCACAAAGACTGTTTAGCGCTAATCACTGTTAAACTTCTATCGTAATTTTATTGGCATCTTGTCTATAAACTTCTATTCTACACCTTAGTGTAAATGATGATAAGCGCCAAGTAGCATTTGTTGACACGACATTTACCTACCCCATTATTATTTTTCTAGCCATTAGAAAGAAAGAGAGATTATCAGTTGTATATGTACTTTAACTTGCTTTTACATGTACTGGCAAATTAACTTACTGTAACTTGTAGTCCTAACGCCTACTTGATTGTCCAAACTCCAAACCAGCTTCTCATTTAGTATTCTATTTCTATTCTATTGCATGCTGAGGCCAGTGGTGGCGGATGGTGGGGGCTTTAGGAGCTTAACCCGCCCCCCACTTTTAAATGATGGGGTCCAGTTATTCAATGCCGAGGAAAGTTGAAGCTGTCCATGATGTATGATAGAGGTTGAGATGAAGAAAAGAATTTTGCAAAGGATATATCAACGGTAATATACTTCTTACGGAGCTTACAAATGTTTCATAGTACGAAGGAAACGTACAATGAAGTGAAGAAAGAACATTTGAAAAAAGTCACTAGCATGCAAACCGTTGTTGAAATCTTAAAAACAGTACCTGGGACCAGGCGGATATTTTCGGAAATCACGAAGGTGCTAGCAATATATTTCACCATTCCAATTACCATTGGAACGCCAGAAAGATCCTTCTCTTTGTTGAGTCATATAAAAACATTCACGAGATCAAGTATGACTCAAAATAGGTTGAACAATTGCCTTCTTTTGAAACATTACCATGACATCACATACAATATCTCAACGGAAAAAATTGTGAACTCTGGCAAATTCGGCCATTTCTGGCAAAAGCGAAGCTACCAGAGTTGTGTACTTTAGTAAACGTTGATGGAAATAAACATTCGTATTTTTGAAATCAATATGATTCTTTCATAATACCTTCACCGTATGAATATTTTCATAAATAAAAGGGACTTACCATGGCTATACATGACATACCATTACTATTACTATAGCCGACCATTAAATGAAAATGGTAACAGCAATAATGGTTCGATGAAAATTTTACAAGCCTGTAATTTATTTGAATTGTTATTCCAATTAATCGGTCTATTTATTCTTGGTATTAGGTTTATCAATTAATTCTGAATCAATGCTATTCTAATTAGCTATAATACTGAATGTTGTACGTAAATAGCAGCCTTACAAACTTAACATGAATAATAGCTCGAATACGTAACTAAGTCAAAAATTAATTTCTTCCACCAAAATCATGCTTCAGGTAATGACGTAAATATTGATTTTGAATATTGTTTAGGTATTTAGCCTATTGTTAGGTATGTGGCCTATTGTTATAATGTATTTGAAAGACAGATGGAGAAAGGAGAGAAGGGGATGTAGAGCTTGGATGAAGCTGACTTGGATACAGCCCCCCCACTTTACTTTTTGTTCCGCCACCGCTGGCTGAGGCCTGGACATGAGAATCTGTCTGGATCCACTATTTGTAGCATAATGCTGTCAGTTTGACTATGTCAGCGCATGTTATTATTCATTGAATTAGATAAAAGTACGACACATATAATAAGGGGTATGATATGTGATCTCCGTGGCATACTGGTTAAGTGACTAGCCTAGCGATCTTCCGGTCCAGAGGTCGAGGCCCGAAAGTGTCATTGGAAGACGGTAGGAAGGGCATCCGGAATGAAAAATTCATCCAGAAAAGTCTGCCTATGTCAGCACCGTCCACTCCTCCAGTATGGGGAGTAGTGACGTTAAAGCTTCATTCATTTCTTTCATAATAACTACACGTGTGTATTTGTGGATGAATGAACATGTTGATCATAGCTTCTTGTGTAGGCCATCTTTGTTAGTGGTCTGTAAGTAATATTGAATTGATGCTGTGTAGGAAATCGAGGAAAATAATCGATTTTCAAATGATAGGCCTACTTAGCGAAATATAGGTCGAATTTCTTGATGTATCGATGGACCAAATTTCATAAAATTTGAATTCGCTATATTCGTAGAAACTAGAAGTCATAAAAAGGAAAATTTTGACTATTATAAGATTTTGAGTAATATCAAAAATATGTAAGGTCTCCAAGAAAAAAGATAAACATGGATTTTCAGCCATATTTCTAAGCATGTTTTTTAATGAGATCATTGATGAATATTCTCTACGCTTCTGATGGTATCCGAAGTTTCCTTTTGGTAGGTATGGGTGTCTTACCAATCCGGCGTTCCACATGAAATTTGAAGAGGTATTGTAAATATGTGTTGTAAATCCACTTTCACAAAATTATTTGGAAGTCACATCTAAAAGTTTCATGGCATTTTAAGCTTAGCTGAGCCCAACAAGTAACTAAGTAGCTCATTGTTAACATCACTACTCCTTGTTGTTATAAGAGCTACTATCATCTAATAGCCAGAGTGAATGATGTCTGTGGGATTCTCAAGATGTCTTTTGTTCACAGTGTTAGCAACGACTATAAATATTTTAATCATTGAGCATTCATAAATATGTCTCATAATGCAGGCTTAAAATTCCAAAATGAAATTTCACGGAATCAGGCCTACATCCTCAAAATGCATTCTTTGCAAATATACATTTCTGCTGCAAGTGCATGTATTAATGCGAGTAGCAACTGATTGCAAATACAGGGTGCGAGAAAAGTCCTTGCGGATTTTTGTGAACTTTATATTTTGCCATTCAATGATCAAATATCATTTCTTCAGTGACCAATATGTGGCAATGCGTTTGTAGATAACTCTGTCACTCGACTATTATGCATGCCAAGTCTTCAGATTTAACACATAGTGAGCTTTATGCTATTCAATCAACAAAATTTAAATTGATTACTTTCCATACGTTTTGTAAACTCGGCATTTCATTGTGCTATTTTCGATGCTTTAAAAAGCTATGCCACTTGTTTTTCCTGAGCTCCATGGATTTCACATTTGAATCTAGCTACGAGATTTGATCTCATTTTAATCAAATCAACAAAGTTGTGCTTCAAATAGCTATGCCACTCGTTTTTGCTGAGCTCCATAGATTTCAAATTTAAATCTAACTTCGAGGATCGATCATTAAATGACGGACTAAACCATGGATGATTAACCTTAATAAATGTTATGCCTTGAAAAGCTATGCCACTTATTTTTGCTGACCAGCATAGATTTCACATTTGAATCTTACTACGAGATTTTTAATTTTAATCAATACATTTTATACACTGTGTTTATAAACTCGATACACTGATGGATGTGAGTAATTTGATATTGTGATGGAATTCTCGACAATAGAAAAAGGTTATTGCACATCGTGGGCCATTTCTTTCAACTGTGAAGAAAGTGCTCGTCAATTCAGAGAGAAATTTAACAAGGAACCCCCATCGTCGAGAACAATCTTGTATTGGAAGAACAAACTTCTTGAAACCGGCAGCCTGTCCCACGACCGACCCAGAAGTGGCAGACCCATAACAGCATCTGGAGATGAAAACAGGCAAAAGGTAATTGAAGCTGTCACTGAAAATCCTTCAACTTCGACAAGAGCGATATCGAGGGATGTCGGGATCTCTGATTTCACTGTCCGAAAAGTTCCAAAAGCCGAGCATTATCATCCATACAAGCCGCTATATTCTCAATTTCTTTGTGATGGGGACGAAGACCGCCGCTTACAATTTTGTGAAGAAATGAGGAGAAAATCGAGAGAAGATCCTGCTTTCCTCCGAAAGCTAACATTTTCGGACGAGTGTGTCATGTCGTTGACAGGCAACATCAACAAGCACAATGTGCACTTCTGGACTACGACGAACCCGAATATTAGAATGACCAACCCAGGCAAGACTCCTAGCCTCACCGTGTGGGCCTGTATAGGCTATTCCGGACTTCTTCTCTACGATATCAGTTCAGAAACCATGAATGGAAAGAGATATTCTGATCTTCTGTTGAACCAAGTCGTTCCTTATTTCTCTCGTGGCACTGGAAGAACCCTTCTGTTCCAGCAAGACGGAGCGCCTCCCCATTACTCTCTTTCAGCGCGTCAAATTCTAGAGACTCATTTGTCCAATCGCTGGATCGGCAGGAGAGGACCTATTGAATGGCCAGCAAGATCGCCGGACTTGACACCCTGCGACTTTTGGTTCTGGAGTCACCTGCGGCAATTGGTTTATCCTCCAGGTTTTATTTACAGGAACATTCAGGACTTGCGGGAAGAGATTGAGCGACAAATGAACAACATTGCTCTCTCTTACTACCGTGATTCGTTGAGGAATTTTCAGAAACGTTTTCTGAAGTGCATTGAGCATGACGGTGAGCTATTTGAAGAATAAAAATGTCAATGAGTGCATGGAATGTTTAGTTTTTATTTTTTAGATGGGTTTGTTCAAAGAAAAATGAAAATAAAGTAAAACAATTCACCATACAATAACTAAATATAAAGTTATCAAAAATCCGCAAAGACTTTTCTCGCACCCTGTATTTAATAAATTTGAATAATCAGAGTCGGTTAATCTGCAATAAATCAAGATTTATAAGAAGACGTAATAGACGTTTTATTTAGAACTTCATTTCGGTGACTGAAATGTTCATTTATAGTTAAAATATACACTATATTAATACCCTTTTGCTCTATTATTGAAGTCAGTGCATTTGTGGAGGAGTTGAAGAGCTTCACTCCGGTGTTATAGGAGTTTGAATACAATCACTGACTCTTGAACCATACAATATGTCTTCTGTTGAGTAACGAAGCGGGAATCTGTCTTGCCAAAACGATAATCCTCAACTGCACGGTTGCATGAATCTTTATATGTCGCAAAGTGATGCATGATGATATATCAGAAAAGATATATAGAAATGATAGCACAGAAAAGTTCATTCTTGACTTATCTTTGTCGATAATGATAAGTAGATAATGAACTTTTCTGTGCTAGTGTGAGCTCTCTTTACTTCGACATTAATGCAGCAAGCAGGGATTATAAAGCAGCTGCTTTAGTCTGCGTTGCTTTTTCAAAAGTGGGTCCATGAATATATGGTTGACTCAGTTTTGAATTATTGATAAATTTGTCTAAATCATTGTATATGTAGGCCTATAACAATGTCACGAAATGTCACATATTAAACATGAATTCTATTTTGTAAATGAAACCTCGAAATTTGCATAACTAGCAATAAAGTTTTTCAAATATCTACTTTTGTAGACCATCCTTACGAAATTGCAATATTGTGGGAACAATATATTGCTTGATTAATCATGCATTTGAAATGCTTCCTTCGTGCTGCTATTATCACATCCGTTGATAATTTATTAAGTATCTTAATTAATTTATCTTTTCATGCATCAGCTTGTAGAAAATCTCTGAAATTGAGCCAAGAAGTTGAGCAGTTTTTGAACTTTTGCATGAAGACTGAAAACTTCACTAAATTAATTTGAATTAATTTCAGTTTAAGTCAAATGCTTTAAGATTCCAAAAAGAAATTTTTTCATACTTTTCGATATTTGAATAGGATCACACTAATACAAGATCACATTAAAATCTTTAGTCAGCTAAAAGCGAGTCCGCTTGTCAACGGGTCACAGTTTTTGTCGCGTGTCAAGGTTTTCTTTATTAGTTTTCTTTATTGGACGTTCCTCTATGTTCTATGAGATTTCCTCTTCTATGAGATGTGGCATGCTCTGTGTTTGTTCTATAGCCTAAGTTGGCAACTCAGTTGGTAGAGCAGTGCCCTTGTTAACCTGGGTCGAAGGTTCGAATCCTACCAGCTACACTTCTTTTGGGTGGCAATTTGATCTATCGTTTAGTTCATTTTCTGCATTTAATTCATCTAGCGGTAAAAACGAAATCCGTTTCCCATGTACAAATGTACATGTAGTAACTCATTAATGCCGCCGCCATATCTACCCACTTCTTTTGGGACAACGTTGCGAAGCTGATCAAATAATTTTTGGACCTTAGGAACATAATGTCTTTAAAAACACCTGAGCATTTGATATCAAAATTTCCGCTACGTTTCAATTTTTGAGTTGACACTCTACCTACTACAGATACCTACTATATCCCCACTCTATGGTACTATCATGAAATATAATCGTTGCCAATGACATAGAGTAGGTATATTAGGTAGAGTGGTAACTCCGCATTTATTAAATCCCCAATGTGCATACACTTTCGATTTTATTAAATGAACTCGAGGGAGTTACAGGTGGTATTGTTACCAAATGTGAGATATGCAAATTTTTGCAGTTTTGCAGAAATTACAACGGAATTGAGTGATCATGATTGTAATGCAGAGGGAATGATAGTATTTCACAGATTCTCATGACAGCCTTGGAGATTTAATGTTTGCTAAATTAGCAATTCGATGGGCTCCTATTACCTTCATGTTCAACCTCAAGAGTATCTTCTTAAGCGTGATCATATCACAGGCAACCTGCCACTTTCAGAGCAAAGTCACGTAATCAAAAACAATGACTTTATTTAACTTTGAAAGATGCAAATGGGTCCACATGACTATTCAAATTCAAGAAATGAAGCATGAATTTACTGAATCATAAAATCATGGCGGTGAAAATTGAATTAAAACTTGAAATTTCAGCCAAGAAAGCACGAATAATATCGCGACTTTTTCATGAAGACTTTCATTATAATACAATTCATGAAATTCCCTTAATAATCAGCTTGATTTCCGCTTAGTTAGGATGCTTATTATCAAATATTCATTCATTTTTGATATCCAACTTGTTTCATACTACTTATATAATGACGTCATCTCGGTAGTACACAAATTTGCAATATTTTGACATTTTTAAAACTGCTGAAATAATTTTTTGGAGCACGGGAACGCAATCTCCGCAAAAAAACTGAATCTTTTCACATAAAAATTTTCACTGTATACAGATACTTTTTTGAGTCGACACTCTATCTATGTATCCCTGGCCAATGAATTTGAGTAATGATGATATAGGCATTCGAATTAGCAAAATTACGAACAGCACGCCATTAATAGGTGTTCGTATGTATTTCACTCATCAAAACAGATTTTGAAGCTTGTGATTCATTTAATAGATGAATTCTTGAAAATAAACGATGTATTAGGCTGCAAAAAAGCAAAAAAGAAAAGCCAGCAAAAAAAGTTGAAAGCCAAAATGTTTTTGTTTTAAACTTTTTTTAAAAAAAGTGCTTAAAAATCCTGAAAAGGCCTGCTATTAAAAAGATATCATCCTTTTGTTCGCCAAAATATATAAAATTGGCTTAATTGTCCACGAAATTCAAGAACAATGTAATATCTTTTTCAATAATTTTGGCTTGTATAGAATATTTCATTTTTTGGAATTGGACAGGTGCGATTGACAATGCTGATGCCAAATCATATCTCGAATAATCTTTCTGGTATGAAATGGCATAAATTCGTGGAATGACACATTTTCCCATCATTTCCATTATAAAATGACATGCACAAAGGAAAGTTTTAGATTAATAGCAACCAACCTGTAATATTAAATATTTAAAAAAAAATATTTTCATGATGAATTTATCAGAATGATATTGGAGTTGGATACTCTACTACTCTATTACGAACATTTGACCAAATGTAATGCACTGAAAACCACTTCAAGAGATCCGCTTGTTGGAAGACGCATTTCGCTGATCCGCATATTTATATATCATTTTATATGATTATACCATTTTGTAAGAGCATTTACTGCAGCATGTGATGAGTTTGCTGGATCAACGAAATATACATAAATTACAAGTATGAGACATCAGTGATTCCATTTCATGAAAATTCACGGAATTAGATTATCGTTTGATGATTTAGGATGAGGCACTGATTAACTTAGGATGATTTATTTTGTGATTGCTGATCATTGGACTAATTGACTTATATAGAAATGGATTCGCAACATTGTTTTCTGT
The DNA here is from genome assembly GCA_907163375.1 of Prostheceraeus crozeri. Classification (NCBI taxonomy): domain Eukaryota; kingdom Metazoa; phylum Platyhelminthes; order Polycladida; family Euryleptidae; genus Prostheceraeus; species Prostheceraeus crozeri. The sequence goes on from CAJQUW010014917.1 coordinate 169,554, forward strand.
CGGAAATTATTTCATCTTGCAGCTTAACGTTGTGCATGCAAGACATGTCTCATCATGATTTACTGTGCATTCAAGACATTATCATTTCTCTTCAACAAAAACTGTTTCAGAATCCCTTCACCATTTCCTGCGATAACGGTTGAAGATTACGTTACTGTCATCTTTTATATTCTGACAGCCAGCTGAAAACTCTACGAAGAAGAACAAAATAGAATTTATCACACCCCGTTCGACTTTATTATCGTTGAGTAACTCGTGAGGCTGAATCGCTAAATCTTCTGTTAAATAGCGATGATGCGCACCTGGAGAAAGTGATTTATTCGTTAATGTTGATTATTGTTTGGCTGATCCTGAACCTTAAATATGCATGGTCTTGCAATTACAATGACTGTTTGAGTTAGAAATGAAGAAAATCTTCAGATCTGAAGATTATTTCTAGAGAAGTGAGTTTCTTTTGTCTACATTTTAGATCTCCGTTTCTAATACCAGTTCTGAAGAAATCATTTGATGAAGTGGTCGATTTGTCAATAATTACAAATGTTGCTATAAATATTATATATGCTAAAGGCGCACATATTCATAAAGCGCTATTCATCAAAGAGAGGTAGCATTGCGCAATCAACATAGATTTGTATTTTAAAAGTATGAGATTAAAAGAATTTTGATTAATTGCCCTTAAATCATGGATTTGTGGTTTGAGCTATACAAATATTATGTCGTCAACCAAAACATGTTGCACCTGTGATAGGATACACAAGAATGTCAACCACTTAAATTTGAAATATGCTGAAATGTTGTCTGCAAGTTGTTCATTTAATTGAAAGAATAATGCGAAGATATAAATACAGGCGGAACACAAAAGAATGTCCCAACCTAAAAGGCCTATTATGGCAAGATTATAAGTGCAAAAAATTAAACCATTATATCTGACGAAAGGTGACACTCTGATGTTTTCTTAAATACAAAGTATTAGGCCATAGGCCCAACTGAATTTTTCTCCGCTACCTTTGCAATAGTTTGATGAAATGTGTAATTTCAAAAATCACTTTCACAGTTTGGCTTTGTTGTTCAAAATAATCTAAAAATAAAAGGAAGAGTTAAAGTCAGAGATCATAAGTTAGAAGTCAGAACCACGGTAGTGCGAGCGTCATCACTGTTTCTTTGCACACACAGTTTGGGTCTTGTGACGTTGATGATTGTCGCATCCAGAAATGGTAGTAGCACTGTATGACGAGGTTTGGCGACCTTCTTGAAAAACGATATCTTTGTGCGTGTGACATCAAGCAGCGGACGATTGAGAGCGTGTCTTGTTACAGCACTGCTAGGAGGCGCTGATGATCGTGGTCTGATGCCGTGGTTCTGACTTCTGACCATTGACTTTTACTCACTTTCTTTTACTTCATTTTGTATATAAACGTTTTATCATTATATGTCTGTAAGTACGATGTACCGCTTGATTTGTTGAATACATTTGAGTCGTCGAAAGGGCTAGCTGAGTATATTAAAATATGAAACGGTTGTTTTGTCTAACATCATCTCCAATGCTATATGGGCTTCGCACTGCTTTTATCCACCCGAAAGTCAAATTCATGCTTACCATTCTGCAGCCTCTCTGGCGTTTGTTCGGATGTCTGCTATAATATTTCTTTGACATTTGTTGGATGCACGGAGATAGGTTCATTTGCGGTTGGGTTAGTCTATAGGGCGGACGCATTCCTAGTAGTGTTGCGATTCGCCTCGTCCTACGTCAAGAATCGCAACATTGATTCCTATCCCAATCATTTTTTATGTAATGGTAGCAAGCGATAGAGATTGACATAGATATTCATCTCCCTTTGGCTTGTGTGATTGGCCGAGCGCGCGCATTGCAGAAGCAGCTCGTATCAGCTAATGCACAATCCTCAACAGTCAGATTGCAGGCAGGCCTGTCAAGTGAAAAGTACATATCTTTAACTCAATTTTCCTCCGTGATAAATTCGTCAAGTGGAAATATCATTCTCACCGTTCGACTCTTCACGATCTAAATTTACTGAGTGTGTACGTCTTGTGTGGTGTCAATCTTCTGGTTGGTCAGAATTCGGGCTTGAATTTGCATTGCGTTCAATCGAAAATTGATCTTCTTGCAACTCGAGTTTAGTTCTGGCCGTGACCATCAATACTGAGAAAAATCATTTCTAGACCGAAACACGCAGACAAGGCTATTTATTTCTATGGTTTGATGATATGGCTTGTAAACCGCATCCTTGACATAACCCCGATGAAAAAACAATTCAAGGCTTTATGTTAGCCTAGATGTAGCAATATTGACCTACATGTAGATTGGCGCCTGAACGAGAGGCTAAAATGACATTCTTGTCCTACTACTTCGAACAAAAGAGAAAGGTCTGATTGCTATGGAATTTGCCATCAGCATTATCAATGCTAAGAGATTTCCTGATAATTTGTCATCACATCGACATCATAATAGTCAATATGTCATCGAATTGTCAGAAAATGATGGCAAGTATCAACCTGTCACACATCCTTTCTAAATTGACAATCTTTATGAAATCAGCTTGTATTGAGATAAATAGATTTGTGCAGCTGCTTCGATTGATGTGCTCTGTCTACATCTTTGGTACAATATCAAAATAGGTTGCACCAGTAAATGTTTCAAATCAATTTTTATCTTCAGAATTTAAAATAGACCCGTTCGGCCATAATTACAGTATGTTTTATAAAGAAATGAAATGAGTAAACGCAAATTATGCTTAGAAAGTCATTTCCAAATTCAGCAAATTTTATATGTTTAGAAAGCGCATGTTCTGAAATTGCTCCTGTGAAAATTTCATGACTATACTCTAAATACAGACTGTTTCACAAATAATTGCACAAAAACGCTAGCCTATTTTCAAATGTAATTTTCGTGTTGAAGTCCTGGTTCATTTTAATAAACGATATACCATATGAAACCTTATCTTCCGTAGATTATTTTGGCATACATTTTGCTTTCCTAAGTGGTCAGTTGTGGTCAGCAAGCCCAACGAGAGAAAATTAAACGTTTTCTTTGGTGCAGTATTTTAGTGCGAAATTTTAGTTTTTAATGAAAATTGACACACAGCGTGAGCTATCATTCAGCTTTATCATGATGTAAAGATTGATGAAAAGATTCTAAGATTCGTTGAATGTACAGAGAGATACTAGTCCGGGAGCCAGCGTGAAGTTGTGCAGGGAACGAGGTAGTACATAAAACTTTCACATAGCATAGTACACCTCCAACCTACTGCAAAACTTCGCGTCTGCCGGATCAGATCATTTGCTTTTCAGAAATAGAGAGGATAACACAATCCTATGTATTTCCGATGGTAAAATTGTGACATTTAAGGTGTTGACTCCATTTTTTCGAATTTTTGCTCATAAAAGTTACACAAATTGGTATTTTGTTGAACTAGTTATTATAGAAATCATCTACAGATCATGATCTTTCAAATGAGTGATCATTCAGTGACAGAGGATGACGTAAAGTGTACAAACAGACACTTTTCGTTAAAGTATATCAACAATTTTCTTGAACTTTCTATGTTAAAATTTGCAGGTACACCAACGAAAAGTGTCTGTTTGTACACTTTACTTCATCCTCTGTCACTGAATGATCACTCATTTGAAAGATCATGATCTGTAGATGATTTCTATAATAACTAGTTCAACAAAATACCAATTTGTGTAACTTTTATGAGCAAAAATTCGAAAAAATGGAGTCAACACCTTAAATGTCACAATTTTACCATCGGAAATACATAGGATTGTGTTATCCTCTCTATTTCTGAAAAGCAAATGATCTGATCCGGCAGTAGTATATAGTGTGACATCCGGCGCGACGCTTCGCTTCGCTTTGCTTCGCTTCGCTTGCGCCGGATGTCACACTTTTGCGGGTTTTTCAAAAAAATCAAAATTTCAAAAATTTCAAAAATTTAGGTAGACTTCAAATTTCACGTGGCCGAAGGCCGAAGGGCGAAAATTTAAGCGTTTTTAAAAATACCCAATTTTTCAAATTTTTCAAAATCTCAAATTTGAGAATTACAATTTTTACTCCCAAAATCATGACCGTTCCAGGACACCGAAAATCATAAAAGTTGAGAATCTCAAAATTTGAGAATTACAATTTTTACTCTTAAAATCATGACCGTTCCAGGACACCGAAAATCATAAAAGTTGAGAATCTCAAAATTTGAGAATTACAATTTTTACTCTTAAAATCATGACCGTTCCAGGACACCGAAAATCATAAAAGTTGAGAATCTCAAAATTTGAGAATTACAATTTTTACTCCCAAAATCATGACCGTTCCAGGACACCGAAAATCATAAAAGTTAAGAATCTCACATTTGTGATTATGACATTTTTCATTGTTTAAATCATGACCGTTCCAGGACACCGAAAATCATAAAAGTTGAGAATTTCAAATTCATGAATTTTATCCATCTTTCAGGTTTTCAAAATATATCATGTGACTAAAAATATTTCTTTAAAAATGGAAGAAACAAAAGTGGATGAAACAAAAGTGGAAGAAACCGCAAGAATATATCCTTCGTTATCATATGAACGTAGTTCTACTTTAATGGACATTGAAAAAATGAACATTGAAAAAATGAACAAAGAAAAACACAAAGATAGAGTACGCTATATGAAAGATAAAGAATCTCAATTATTATTAAGATTAGAGCATTATAAGAAATTAAGAAAGAGATGGACTAAAGTTAAGAATGTAACACAAGGAATTGGCATATTCTTAACAATAAGTTTAGGTGCTCTCACTATTGTTATATCTTCTGGTGTTTTAGTAATTCCAGTAGTTGCTACAGCTTTAACAGGTACGGGTGTTTTTGCAACTTCACTTGTTACAATGTTAGATAAATCTTTAATAACTAAGAAACGAAAATCATTAAAAACTAAGCATTTACATATTAAAGAAGTCTATGATAAATTACACTACTACTTTCAAAGAGTATGTGATGATAATGTTATTACGTTAGATGAGATTGAAAAATTTGATCAAATAGCTAATGAAGTAAATCAAACCTTTCAATTACAGTCCGAAAAAGTTGATGATAAGAATAGACAGGATGGCAAAATTTCTAGTGATGGTAAAACTTTTACTGGTGGTAAAATTTCTAATGAAGAAAATGACAAAATTTTTTTAGAAGAGCTAAAAACTTTAAGCGAAAATTTAAGCAAAACTTTATTAAACAAAACTTAAAAAGAGAAAACTTTAAACGAAAAGATGTCAAACAACAAAGCAATAAAAAAATAATTTGTTCAGTAAAATGTTTTTGCTGTATTCCAATGTTACCACAAAATTCAAATATTATATTTTAAAAATGGATAAAATTAGAGCTGATAATTTTAAAAGAATTGAACAATTAGAAGAGTTAATAAAACAAAGAAATATTATGAAAGAAAATCATCTTCAACATAGAATGATAAAAGCTGGTATTCAATCTGATATGTTTGAAAAAATGCAGCAAACCGAGCAAATAAAAACTGATTTTGAAAAAACTATGAAACCATTTAAAACTCTTGAAAAGGAACTTACAAATAATGATAAACAAATTGATATAACAGATCCAGAGCACAAAACTATATTAGATGACTATTGATTACTAGAATCAAACATTAATAAGAAATTACCAAAATCTATGCAATTTGAACATTCTATTTCATTTATAGATGGAAAAACAATACCTAGATTTTATCTCGGTCAAAAAGAAATATTTCCACGACCTTTTCGAGGTTTAATTTTTTCACCAGATAAATCTCCTTTTAATTTAGATAGAAATTTTGTTAATCTTTTAAGAGGAGCAGATTTAAATAATTATGCTGTAGAAGATCTCATAAAATATAAAGCTATGTTAGACAGAGTTGGTGCAGTAAAATCTCTTAGACGTTATAAACAATTAGAAAATTTATTATCATCGGGAGTTAAAGTAGGGAAAGGTTTATCTGAAAAACAGAAAACAGAAACAACTATATTTTTACCAGATGATCCACAAGAATTACTAAATAGATTAAATATTTTAATATCTGCAATAAAAGAAGGACATAATTCTAGTTTCAATGAAATTCATGCTATATTGAAAAGACTGTTAGAAAAGAAGATTCTAAATGAAGAGGATTATAAAAGTATAACGAACCGAATGTTCTAGGGCTTCGCCCGTAGCTGAAATATGTTGTTGTTTTTAATTTTTTTATAAAAAATATTTATTTAAAATTTTAACTAAAAAATGTGTTCAGCAGATTTAGACAAAATTAATAATCATTTAGAAAATTTAACAGAGATTTTGGGTTCATCAAAATTTAGTACGACGTTAAAAATTATAACAACTACTTCATCACACACTTGTAATTTAGAACCCATTCTACATTTGGAACAAAATAAAAATTATCAAATTGCATTGACTAGTTTCTCTACATTTAACACTATTCAAAACGTTATCAAAGATGTGAATGATCAATTTAGATATTCTACTGATAAAGGCAAAACATGGAAAATACTAACTTTTCTTCCTGGTTTTTACGAAGTTGAATCAATATCAAATGAAATTAAGAGACATTTAGGTATATCATTTAAAGATAAGAAACAATTACATTTTGCAGTTGAACCGGCAGTTAATAAATTTTCTCTTACTTTAGACGAAAATCATCAAGTTGATTTTAATCATGATAGATCATTGTCAAAGCTATTAGGATTTAATAAACAAACTTATAGTCAAGGTTATCATTTAGGTGAGAAGATTCCAAAAATAACTGAAATAAATTCAATTGTTGTACATTGTGACATTATTGAAGGAGGATATATAAATGGTAAATTATCAAATTTAATATTCAGTTTTCCAGCTTTTACTGTACCCATTGGTTATAGATTAAATGTATTTCCCCAAACATCAATATATTTCCCTATTACAAGAAAAACTATTAACAACATTAACATTAGAATCACTGATGAGAAAGGACAAGAAATAAATTTTGGAGGTGAAGAGATTATGATAGATCTTTTGGTTCGAGAGGTATAAACTCCCGTTCGAGAGGTATAAACTCCCACGCGAAGCTAGAGAAGTTTAATTTTCTTCTTCTTCTTTAAAAATAAAAATAAAATAAAAATAAATTTTTTTATTAAAAAATGAGTGAAGTACCCCCATTAAATAAAAAGAAACTTAAATTTAATCATCATCCAAATTTATCTAATAAAGTTTTGTCAGTTATTTGCGGAAGATCAGGTTGTGGAAAAACGTATCTATTATTTAAAATTTTAACGACTCCAAATTTTTTGGATTATAACAATCTTATAATTTATACAACAACAGCAGAGCAACCCGTCTATCAATTTTTAAAATATGGATTTGAAAATAATCTTAAAAAAACTGCAATTGCAATTGGTGAAGATATAACTACTAATTTGACATCCTCTGCTTTGACATTTAACGGTTGGATGAAAAGCGTACAAAATGACAATATAAATATTCATTCTCATATAGATTTATGGGCTAGAAATTATATTAGAAAATCTGTTAAAGGTGGAAGAGTTTCAGCAAATATAAGAAAATACATATCGCCATTTTTGTAGCATCTTGTTACCAATATTAAAACAGTATTTACCTGGTCGCTGCGCTGGGGGGACTTTGTCCCTTGGTCGCTACGCTGGTGGGGCTTTGTCCCCTGGAAGTAATTTAATCGATTTAATGAAACAGTATCGAGATTTAGGAGATAAAACTGAAATTTGTAAGAAAATTTCAAATCAACTACTTGAACAAAAAAATGAATTTCTAATGGCTTTTGTTGCAACATCTTTATATCCATCAGCTATGTATGATGAAAATTCAGAATACCCTAAAGCTGAATCAGCTAGAAAATTTCGTCAAGAAGAAGAGCGGGAAATAGTATATAAATTTAATACTCAAACATTTAGACCTAAAACTGGAATATTCTCTGTTGTGTTTCAATATCCGAATGATATGTTTTTCCAACCAGTTCCTATAAAAGATAAAGTTAAAAATCAAAATAATAATTCTCATGTAAAAGTAATCAGGTTTAGAAATGGTATATGTTATGATGTATTAACTTCTGTTGACATACAAGAAATTGTTAGATGTGGGGGGGAAATCTTACATATTACTGATGGTATAATTTATGAAAAAAATTATCAAGTTTCACCATTTCGAAATTATATTGAAAAACTTTTTAATTTGAGAAAAAGATATAAAACAGAAGGAAATACTGTAGGTGATGAGTTAATTAAATTATTGATGAATTCGCTATATGGCAAAACTGTGCAAAAAGATATAACCACTAAATATCATTTATGGAATGAGAATACATTGAGAAAAAATTTCACTCAAGAAGTAAAAGATTATGAAAAATTAAATCATGAACAATATTTAGCGAAAGTAGAAATGGAAGATGATGAATTTCTCAAAACTAATATTGTAAAAGATGGGAAGACGTAATTCATGCCATCACACTTAGGTTCTTTCATTCTTTCTCACTCTAGAAGAATCATGAATAACTTTATTTTAGAAATTAATGGTTTCAAAGAAAAATACATTCATTATACAGATACTGATTCAATATATATTTCCAATGAGCTCTTTAATAAATTAGACGCTGCTGGATATGCTGGAGGAGAATTGTGTTAAGGGAAAAATGATTATGGAAATGGTGGAATTATTTTTGCAATGTTTATTGCACCTAAAGTAAAATACTGTATTACTGTAGATGAACAAGGGAGACTTAGTGAAAAGAAAACATTCAAAGGTTATTCACAAAACAAAGTAAAAGTAGAAGATTTTCTAAAATTATATTCGGGGAAAACATTATCGACTACAGTTAATAAACCATGGAAACGATCTTTAGAAACTGGAATTAGTATTCCTGATAAAAATAATAATACTGAAGAAAAAAAATTTTCTGGTCAAATAAATATTCTTAAACGTCAAGCACCTGATGAAAATGAAATTATGTTACCTTATAACGGAGAAGATATTCAATCTGAAATATTTCAAACAATAATCTGTGAGAGTAATTTAAGTGATGATGATGACACGTGGGAATAATAATTTTTTTATTACATCTAAAAATTTTATAACATCCAAGAAATTTATAACATCTAAAAAATTTATAACACATCTAAAAAATTTATAACACATCTAAAAATTTATAACATCTAAAAAATTTATTACATCTAAAAACTTATTACATCTAAAAATTTTATTACATATGAAAATATATTTATCGAGTATTTTGGTATTTTCTATTAAGTTTTATCATATTAAGTTTCATCATATAATGTTTTATCAAAAAATAATTTAAATTTTTTTTCACTAACTATTGATTCATCATCATCATCATCAATTGATTCTTCATCATCATCATAAATTGTTTCTTCATCATCATAAATTACACTTTTTGGTATAGGATGCCCTTCCATGATAGGATACCATTCTCTTATTGGAATATCTAATTCTAAATTACATCTTTTATCTGATAATAATATAATAGAGAAAAATATTGGTCTTTGTTCTCTTTTGGAAAATTTAATAACACCACCATAATCTGAATCACTTTTAGTTTTTATTAAAGATGATAAAATTTTAAATTGATTAGATGTAAATCCTAATTTAAATTTTGTAGACCCGACACATAGTTGTCTAACAGTATCTTCAACTATGCCATCATTATTATTTTCAATTGTAAGAAAATGAAATTTAGATAAATTTTTATAATTACTAATATTTTTATAATCTTTTTTACCATTTACACCTTTTTCAGATGTTACAGAATCATCATTATTATCATAAGATTCTTTAAGATCGGGCAAAGCCCTAGAACCTTCAGTTCGTTTATTATGAATATGATTATGGTCATTGTTAATATTATAAGGTGTAGTCCACATATAAATTTTCTCTTGTTGAGCTAAACCATTTATATAAGATTTTAATAAATTAATATTTAAGTTTGAATATAATCCTATATACGTATCATCATCATATCTTTGGGGCATTTCTAATGTTTCTTGTTTATAAATTGTGTCTCTATAGTAAACTTGACATAATAATTCTTCATTATGTTTTTTACTCTCTATGTGAATATTATATTGATTTTGTTCATCAACAAATAATCTTATTTTTTCTTTGGAAAAAGATTTTAATTTTTTAACTAATTCTTTAATATTTATATAATTAATAATTTTATTTTCTATCCAATCAGTATTACTAATCGGCAAAACTGCTCTAATAAAACCGAAAACATTATTATGACCTATTATAACCATATTTTCTTTATTTAATTCAACATAAGCTACATCATTATATTTACTTACAATCTCCATAAATTTAATAAATGGATCACCTGGAAATAAACAATAATTAGTTTCTATAGAAGGTAAACCTTTAGTCTGTTCTCTAAATATTTCGGCTTGTAATTCAAACAAAAGATTAACATCTATACATGGATTATTATTATTATCAAAACATTTATTTTCAAATCCCGTTGATCTCGTCGAATAAGAAGAACAGGATGATGCGGACGAATATAATTTTTTTAAATTTGGTTTTTCCATTTTTTTATATTTTTATTAGAAAAAATTTTACTTTTTTATTGTTTTAAAAATGATGTTACCAAATGTTGGTGGAGGCGCATATATCCCGAATAATCGTGAATTAGAAATAGAGATAGAAAATTATATCATGAAAACTGGAGACGTTTTATCTGGTCCATTGCATCTTTCTATTCTTCCGCAACAAAATACAGAGTTAACAAATAAACAATATGTTGATACACAAATCAATGATTTAAAATAAAAATATATAAACGATGTTTTGGTTCCACTGATGAATGAATTGAAGTTGCTTAAACTTAATGACAAATCATTAAACGAAAAATTATTAAAACTTGATAAAAAGGATAGAGAGCTAGAAGCAGATATAGCAAAACTTTTTAAAAAGATTTCAGAACAATCAAAAATTTTAATATTACTTTCTATAAATTTAAAATCTCCAGTCATTAAAAATAAACATCAGATAAAAATGTTAAAAGAACAATTAGAAGATGAAATAGAAAAACTACCTGAAAGAATTAAAAAAAATTTAAAACAGTTACAAGCTACATTCCAAAAAAGTGTTGATGAATTAAGTTCTAAAATTACTCAACAAATGAAAAAGATGAATAGAATAATAAATGAAGTAAACTCGCTTAATCAAAGAGTTGATAAAATGAAAACTCTTAAAATCAATTTAGAAAATGAATTAAAGAAAAATTTACAAGAAAACTCTAAAGAAAATAAAGAACAGTTAGATGCTGTTAAAAGACAATTAGATGTTCTTAAAATTAAGTTAAATGCACTTAAAACGGCGTTGAAGATGAATCAGGAGAAAATGCAAGTTAATAGAAAAGAAATTAAAGTACATCACACGCTGCTTGACGCAATAGATAAAGTTCAACAGTCGATTAATAAAGTTATCTCGAAGTTGTTGTCCATTCACAAACGTAAATCTTAACACGTAGATATTTTTCCCAAAAATCAAATTTAATCCTAAAAAATGCCTATAATTTATAAACACAATCTTAAACATTTTGCTTCAAATCAAAAAATTTCTCATGAACCACGTATGAATCCTGTTTATCATTATGATAATAGAGAAACAGTCGGAACAGAAAAGTTCCTAGGCACCGCAGGTGCCGTTCACACGGAAGGAGCTGGGATCTTCTCTGGTATTGGTAGTATCGTTAACTTAATTAAAAATAATAAAGATTTGATTACATCTGCTGCAAAAGGAGCAGCTGCTATAGGTAGTACAGCTAGTGCAATATCAAATGCTGTCAAGTCTCAAAACGAATTAAAACAACTAGAAGCTATTCGCAAACTTAAGAATGATTCCGAAGAACTAAAAAATTTAAAAAAACTTTCAGAGGAAACAAAAAACAAAATTGCTAACATAGCTGTTGGGGAAACCTTGAGGAGCGGAGCTCCGTCTGATAGTAAACATAAGAAGAAATCAGGCGTAGCCATAAAACGTTCAATTGAACCTACGGTTCGTTCAATTGAAGAAATAAGAGGTAATGGTCTAGCAAAATTCTAAAATTATATTTTAGTAAATTTTTTTAGTAATTTTTTTAGTAAAAATTTTTTCTGTGTGTCAGAAAAACAAAAAGTCAAATTATTTTTTATAAAAATGTCTTCGCTTATCGAAAATAAATTTAGATCAGACGATCCTCCGTTCGTCAGTAATAACCAAAAAAAGAATGACTATATAAGAATTGCTATGAATCCCGGATCTTCCAGTAGAGTAAATACTGGAGGTGATTTAATTTTTGAAGTTGATAATCAGCAGAGTTATATATATTTACCTGATTCGTTTTTACATTGTGAATATTCTTTATATAGTGATGCTAATTTTACAACACCATTACCAGATACCGATAATATTGCACTAGAGAATAATTTTTTTCCAAGATTATTTTCACAAATGCGTTTAGATGTTGCAACTCAAAATATAGAAACAATAAGTGATTCTCCAGGTGTAATTGACACAATGCTTAGATTTATAACAATTGGTGAAAATAATAAAAAGCATGAAATCGAAGGTTGGTTTCCTGATACTAATGATGGTATAATTGTTGATGATTTAACTTACGCTGGAACAGATGCCGCAGGAATTGCGAAAGATGTAGAAAATATTGCAAAACATTTAAATAAAACAAATAATGATGCATATAAAGAAAGACGTGAATTTAACAAGAAAAGTAAACAGACAGTTAATTGGTCATTGTCTCCATTATTCGGATATTTAGATTATGATAAAATATCACATCAATTAAAATTTAAATTAATAATTCATCGTACAGCAAATAATGAATTAATCTTTTTTGGTGAGACTGGAAAAAAAGCATATTTAAAAATTGATAGACTTGAATGGTGGATTAAACATATTACTCCTAGTTTAGAGATTGAAACAGCTATTGCAAAAAGATTAAATACTAACAAACCAATTCCAGTAAATTTTCTAAAGCGTACTGCTAGTTCAGTAACTTTTTCCGAACAAAGATTTAACTGGCATTTTACTAGAACTGCGAATACTCCAAGATATTTATTACTAACTTTTCAAAGAAATAATTCTCCAAGTTTTGATAAGAACAATAATCTCTTCCATATTAATACAATTCGAAGTTTACAAGTTTCATTAAATCAAACCCGATATCCAATTGATCCATTAAGATTCGATGATACCAATAATCAATTTATGGAAGGATATGATTCTTATCGAAATCTTTGTATAGAATTTGGAGTTGAACCACAATTAACTCCTGGAGATTGGAGACATTTATATCCAATTTTCTGTTTCGATTTAAGTGCACAATCTGAAGATATTATTAAAAATGGTTGTGATGTAACAATTAATATTGAAAAGAAAGATTCCACAACTTCATTGATGGCTTATGGTTTATTGCTAGAAGATGTAAAATATTCTATTGAAATTCTTAATGGAAAGATGACTAGGATAGGTTAAAGCCCAAGACTTAGTCGATTAATTAATTTTTTCATAACTAGAATAGATTAAAAAAATTCTTAACTTAAAATTTTTTCATAACTAGAATAGATTTAAATTTTTGATAACTTAAAATTTTTTTATTAAAAATGTCGCAAGCGAAAAGTAATATTAATAATAAAACTGTTGAATTAAAATTACGTAATATTGTTGACAAAAATACCCCTAAAACTATTACTATTAATAAAAAAAGTATTACATAAGTAAACCAATGATAGAGAATATTCAATTACAAGAAGAAAAGAATGGCGGGATTCTCCCATTAATTCCACTAATAATAGGAGGCATAGCTGCAGCAGGAAGTGTTGCAGGTGGGACAGCTGGTATTGTCCAAGCAGTAAATAAAAATAAATCAGAGAAAGCAGCATTAGAAGAACAAAACGACATAATAGAGAGTTAGAGAAAGTTGCTAGGGGTGAAGGAGTAGTAGATAATTTTATTAGTAAATTAAAATTAGTTGATGAAGGAAAACGAGTTCTTAAAAATATTCTCCACAATGTTGATGATTTAATTGAAATTAAAGAAACTAAAGATGGTTCTGGAATATATCTAAGTCCTAGTATGATAAGGTAAAACATTTATTTTATCTTTTAAAATGAATTCTACAAATTCCGAAAATTTAATTAAATTAAAAATTTCTAATTTAGATTTATTGAATTATCTATTAAGCAAAAGTAAAAACTCAAATTGTCAGCATATTGGAGGTGACAAGAACAAAGTTCCATACCACTTCGGTGGTGATATACAAAAAACATTAGAAAACTTTCCTGGATTTATTTGGAGTAAATATTCGAAAGAAAAACATCTTCCTGGTCATTCATATACTGGTCCAGGAACTCGATTAGATATAAGACTAGATGAGAATAATAATCCGAAACCAGGTGAAGAACCAATAAATAGAGTAGATGCCGCAGCTTACAGGCATGATTTAGCTTATCGAAATCATGATCTAAGTTCTCGACATGCAGCTGATAAGAAGATGATTCAAGAATTAGATAGTATTCAAAATCCTACATTTAGAGAAAAAATTGAAAGAATGTTTGTTAAGAAAGCTTTACAAGCTAAAATATTATTCGGTCAGGGTTTAAATGAAACGACAGCAAAGCTGTCTGAGAGCAACGCTCGAACTAATAACTCTGAGAGCAACGCTCGAACCTACGCGTCTGAAATTCATAAAGAATACAGAAGGCCTAAATATTTATTGAAAGTAAAAGTATTTAATAAAGATGATATTTGGAGTGCTGATCTTATTCATATGCCGAATGAAAAAGATTATAAATACGCATTGACCGTTATAGATTTATATACACGATACGCTTGGGTAAAACCTTTAAAAAATAAAAGTGGTCTATCAGTTAAATATGCGTTTGAAATAATCTTTAAAGAAAGTAAGAGAAAGCCAAAAAAATTGTTTGTTGATAAAGGGTCGGAATTTTATAACCGAAACGTTCAGCCACTATTTGAAACTGTTTATTCAACTGAAAATGCAGGGAAGGCCGTAGTGATAGAAAGATTCAATCGGACGTTAAAAAATAAATTATTCAAGAAATTTACTAAGCAAAGAAATCAGAAATGGTTGAAGATATTACCAGGAATTGTAAAAGAGTACAATAATAAAGTTCATTCTGGTATTGAAGAAACTCCAAAGAATGCTTCTGACGACCCTGATTTAATAGAAAGAAAATATTCGAAAATAATTATTCGAATGAGAGTAATCCGAATTTGCAGAAACTTAAGCCGAAATTTAAAATTGGAGATAGAG
This sequence comes from Prostheceraeus crozeri, assembly GCA_907163375.1. Classification (NCBI taxonomy): domain Eukaryota; kingdom Metazoa; phylum Platyhelminthes; order Polycladida; family Euryleptidae; genus Prostheceraeus; species Prostheceraeus crozeri. Next base: position 184,893 of record CAJQUW010014917.1, read on the forward strand.
TTAGAATATTTAAATATAAGAACAAATTTGAAAAGGGCTTCGTCGGATACTGGACGAAAGAGATATTTGAAATTTGTAAAATAAATCAAAGTTATCCGTTTACTTATGAAATTAAAGATTTAGATAATGAGGATATCAGAGGCCGTTTTTATCAAAATGAATTACAACGAACTGATTTTTAATTATCATTATTATTATTATTGGAACTAACGTTTCGGGAATGAAATTCCCTTGTTAGGCGTAGCCATAGAACCTACGGTTCGTTCAATTCTAACATTATATCTAGAAATGGTACTCCTTTTTGTAATTTGTACAAAACGTATAAACATAATTGTCCACAATAGGTAGTGCCTGGTGTTTGAATTTGAAACGTATTGTATGTTCCCGTTCCAAGTAATTCTGTTACTTCATTTGTAGGGGGCAAACCGTATGAATCAAAATAATAGTTCTGCTGATGATTTTTAACGCCTGCTGACCAATGTACGCCTTTTTGGTCTGAAGTGTGAAGATTGGTTACGAAATTTACAGTTATTGATGGAACTTTGTTCCGGGAACTGAAGGTTCCTGTTGGCTTATTTTTTAGGAATTGTAATTCGTCTCTCATTAGAACATGAAAATTCTTTATTCCTAATTCATTTGCGATTTTCTTTAGGTCGAAATTTGTCGTAGTTTGCGTTCCATATAATTTTAAAAACTCATTTATGTTGTTCATTTTATAATAAAAAAATTTCTTAAGGGACCCCTAGAAGTCAGGAGGGACCCCTAGAAGTTAGAAGGGAGGGGGTAGTAGAACTACGTTCATATGATATTGAAGGATATATTCTTGCGGCTTCTTCCACTTTTGTTTCTTCCACTTTTAAAGAAATATTATTAGTCACATGATATATTTTAAAAACCTGAAAGATGGATAAAATTCATGAATTTGAAATTCTCAACTTTTATGATTTTTGGTGTCCTGGAACGGTCATGATTTAAGCAATAAAAATTGTAATTCTCAAATTTTGAGATTCTTAACTTTTATGATTTTCGGTGTCCTTGAACGGTCATGATTTTAAGGGTGAAAATTGTAATTCTCAAATTTTGAGATTTTGAAAATTTTGAAAAATTGGGTATTTTTAAAAACGCTTAAATTTTCGCCCTTCGGCCTTCGGCCACGTGAAATTTGAAGTCTACCGAAATTTTTGAAATTTT
>CAJQUW010014918.1:0-24568 GCA_907163375.1 Prostheceraeus crozeri
CTTGTCCTGGTCCTGGGAACGGTCTTTTGACCATTACTCTATAACGTTTGTCAATATGACAATCTTAAAATCTCAAGTTCATACTGTGAAAACGCACAAGTTCAAGAAACGAGCGCTTTCAGCATGGGAGGATAAGAGGTGTTGGATAGGACATAACACATCTCTTCCACATGGACATCCTGACACAAACATACCTCCACCCAAAAGAATAAAACTCACGCTACCACATTCAGGAGATGTATTGACATAATCAACTTTAACTCAGGATTTTTATGTTGCTTTTGTAGATATAAATTGTTGTTTTATGTATAGCATGAGATCGTTTCTTCCTTGTGAATATATGCCTACAGTCAGCCCATTCCCCCTTTATCTGTGAAAAAGGACTTTTTCATACACATAATTGTTATATTTTCAATAAACATATCACAATGACTTCACTTTGTTTTCCGAAACACTAAAGTTACGAGGGATTTAGTATCTTTCACTGGATGCACTCTTGTAAACCAATTGGTATTTTTTTATAGCAATTAGAGGATATAGTTTGTTTGTGACGACGGGATGATAGAACATAGATTCAAACATCTTCTCGACTATTCCATATGAAGCGTCTTTATCATGAAAGATGAAATCACGTAAAATGTATTCTTTTTTATTCACCAACAGAAATATGGGTAGAAATCAAATCACCTTTGAATGTAAAGGTGCTGTTCATGTTTATCAAAGTGACATTGGTGTTTCTATACCAATCGTATGCGCAGCAAGTAAACACAGTTTGTAGCATTGAAAAACCAAAGAGTTTTTTCAAATTTTTACTCAATTGACATTGAATGTCATCACCCAGTTTCAGAACAAACGCGTTGATTTTCAATTGAAAACGAAATGTGGTGTGTCTTTACATCATATTTACTTTTCATCACATGCTTCAACTTCTGTTGTATATAAGGATTTACTACATGAATGAAGCTTTCAACTGTATGATATAGACGCGGCATTATATTGATAGCAACTTTAGATTCTTCATAAGACTGGTAAATTTTCTTGATGCGATCACTATAGATGTCAACCCACCATTCATCATTAACTGAATCAGCTTTAGTGTGATATTCATGAGAAGCATACACCACACCGCTTCCAATAATAGGTGTATAATGTCTTACAAAATGACGCAAGGTTGGAGAGAAATAAACTGTAAGTTTGTCATTATATTTCTGAATAACCAACTTATTTTTGTCCGCCATAAATTTCTCTCCATACTTCTTACCCACAGTCTCATTCCATCGTTTTACTAACTCAATAAGTGATAAAGGTTGAACACCACGCCTTTTTCAAAATGATGCGTTCTTCACATTCTACAACATCTTCATCAAATATTTTAAATCTATAATGAAATTTGTTGATTCGATTTGAATAAACTTTTTTAACATTTGCAGTAGCAATTGACGTTAGATGTAGTCCATGACCAAAACCGAGATGTGGATAGAATTTATTATCCAGCCTCAGTGTAAGACCTTTAGTAAAAGAATGAAAGCGAAGGAACTGTCTCCCACTCCAATGATAGATAGTAAACTCATAAGCTTTCTGATTTTTATTCTTCATGATGGAAGTATTACCACTATTGAACGCCTTAATAATTTTCTCATTCCCAAATGGTTCATAATAATCTGATTTTATCTGAATCCATTCATAGTTCCACTTTCCATCTGATGTTAAATTGTATGGGAACTGGAATGCATTATTCATCGTTATTCCATCATGGGTGCGAGGAGTCAATATCATTTTTTCCAAATCATTCACATTCTGAATATTGCTATCATAGCAAATACTAGAAACGCCAACCTCCCATTCACCTTCTAAATGCAGTGGCCGATTTAATTCTACTCGATAGTCTGATGGCTTATTTTTGGGAAATTTATTCATAGAAGCATTACTGGGTAAGTAGATTAGAAACGAGTCCTTATTTTCACTTTCCATATTATTCACATTGGAAAAAATATATTAGCATACTTTTGCATTAACTCTTCATTCGGAAATGGAGTGTGATACTTGTCACAGCATCTTTATGAAAAGGAATCAACGCACCAGCATCGTCATAAATTGCAATATCAATTTGTGGATGTAGTTTGATTTCAGCTTTGTATAATGCACTTTCTTGAAAGTATGCTCAGATAAAATACTGCAGCTTTTTGGCTGGTATGGTATCATTGCTAGCAATGGAGCTTCAACATCTCCCACACGTACATCTTCACCAATATTGGAATATATCTGAAAATAGTTAATACGACGCGATAGGCGACATGTCTGCGCTAGCTTTGGTTACAGTACCACTTTTAAAGATATTTTGATCAAAACCTAAAATGTCCATTAGAGTTTTATCCATAATTAGTTCAATACCTTTTCCACTTATAGTGAGAGACAAAGTACCTTCTTTTTCAGAAAATGAAATATGTTGCTCATTAATCACTTCATTTAAATAATCTACAACCAATTTAACTGAAGTAATAATGCGAGCCATCAACACTCTTGTTTCATGTAAGATACCACCGAAAGGCTCTACACACTTTCTGTATAAAGATACGCTCCATTCTGTATCAAATTGATTTGACCTTTCACATGGTAAATGTTGCATATCAAATTTTCCATGAACAGCTGCAGAATGATGTCGTAAGAACTGATGAAAATCGTTTGAACAAACTAATACTAGATTATCATCATTTAATTTACTTATTGCAATATGATTAGATGATTTGATATAAGTCAATGTTGCCACTTGTTTACCATCAACTCGAAGGAGATAATTAAATTTCTTCAATAATGTTTCAGGAGTCATGTTTGTCTTTCTTGGCTTAATCACAATCTTCTTCACCAACGTCTTCTCATTTGTTGGAATAATATCTACATAATAAGCTTCCTCTCGATATATTAACTGTTTATGACCACTTATGTGGTAATTAACGTTAAAATTATCATAGCTTGTTAAGGCGCTAGCGAGGTAACCTAAATCATTTCTTAAACTTGGACTTAAACCAACAATCCAATCTTTCTCAACTACATGATGTACATAAGTATGATCATCATTGTGCGGAGTAAATTGGACAATATGTTTACACGCTTTATTCAGGAAATCATATATAAACTTTTTACATGATAAGAGATCTTTCTTTGGCCACTGTGGAATGTATACTCGGCAGCCCTTTTCACATTGGTAAGCAGCTGTACGTCTCATATTAATAGTCATCACCTCATGATCAAAAGTATAGACACAGTTGCTATGAACAAGTTGAGTGACACCCACTTCCAAATTTCCATTTAGCTGTTGTGTATGATCAATGGGAGTAGAAAAGAGTGCGGCTCGATTACTAGCAAATCTATTAGCGGCCGCATTGCTAAGCAAAATATGATAAAACGACATTTTTATATTGCTGATCTGCGACTTTGCATAACATCATGAAGACTTGGATTTTGGACTCTCTACAATATATCAGAGTTGATCGTGATGGAAACGTACATTTCAAAAATTCTCATGGTCATACATCAAGAGGTATTACATTAACATGGCGACAATTGTCAACCTCAATGATATCATGAGGGATTTGGAATATTTTGAAACATTAAGATTCATCTCCTTGGGTGATCAAGTTTGGCTTCAACATTACAGAAATGAAATTCAAATCTACCATTCTCATTCCGCAAACTGTTTCTCATTTCGCAAATACAATTGGGAGAAGTATAGAAGATACATACATCGCTCCATCATGACATTTATTCGTCGTGAGTTCATCGCCCTACTATGCAAATCTTAATCAGATATGATTACCACGCACCATGAGTTGGAAATTAGATTCCCTACAACGTATTGAAACGGATCATGATCGAAACGTCTATTTCAAAGATTCAACTGGAAATGTGAGAAGAGAGTTTGCTTTATCTTATCGTCATTTTCAATCTCTACATCATATCATGAAGGATTTGAAATACTTCTATATGAAAAGACATTCACGTATTGGAAATCGCATCTGGCTGCGCGTCAACAATCTGCGAATTCAACTCTATCATTCCCAACTTCATACTAACTTCACATTTCATCAAGGTAGTTGGGAGAAGTATAAAAGGAAGGTACATCGCTCAATTTACTCATTCTTTCATCATGAAGCGCCATCGCTACACCATCGTCAACATTCTCCGTCGCTTCAGACTCTACACCAAAATCGATCTCACAACATTACACCAACACCTTCCAAACAGCAAGTATTACCCGGGCCGTCCTCAAATGTTAGTGGTGAAGATGAACAAATTCACGGAATCTTCAACTCTTCCCAAATGAGACTGTACAGATTCTCGGCGCCCTTTCTCATTCATCGGCGCAGTCAATGCGCTTAGAGCTACAAAGACTACTACGTCGGATATGGAAGAGGGAGAGGTGTGTGATGTCGAATCTGACTGTGGACAATATGGTGATCTCTACTCAATTGAGTGAAAGTGTATCATTTTTGAAGATTCGTACCAGCAGTTACAATTTGTGTTATGAACCCGAACTTTTTCCTGCAGCTCTTATTAGTTGTTGGTTGCCTGTGCATGTGGCAATCTTTCATAATAGTAAAGTGATCATTACTGGACTAAAATCTCATGTACAAGCAAATGTGATCCTAGACTATCTCATCGAGTATGTACGTACCCAGCGGATTGTAAAATAAAAAACAATTTTTCCAACATGATGTTTTTATTTCAAATTATGATAGAACTTACAAATCATTTTTTCATTAGAGGATGGATTACATGAAAAGTTTTGAATAACAGATACAAATCGAGATACATGTAAACGTTTTAAGATGAAGTACAGTACAAAAGCACCACACGTTGATGAAAGTGGATGTTGTAGTATGCGTTCATTTCGCTGATATTGACGCGTATGTTTTCTCAACCACTGCTGTGTTGGTATATTTGGAGGTTGAGCAGGAGAGTCAAATAGTTCATCACGTCGGTCTTCTCCAATAAAGATCGCTTTCCAATGCTCACCGCCTAAATTCTGCGAATGAGTGTTTAGCACAATAAAGATGGGATAGTGATTTACTGCAGGTGGTAAGGTATCGAGTGAATAGACATTATCGAAAGCTTTCAACGTCGCTTCGTCTGCATTACGCTGCACTTTAGTCTTAATATCGTCAGCAGTCAACCAACTCATTAACGATTATACTGAAGAATCACGTCACGATACTTTGTAATTTCAATATTTGAATCGAAGACTGCATAAATTAATACATTGATCGTCTCAGGTAGTGTTCTTTTGAACGTCAAATCCAAACGAATATTATGAGGCACGTTCGCTTGACGATAGGGGCACTAATATCGCTGTCAGCAGTCAAATCAAATGCATAAATAGTATATCCACTCTTAAACTCTTTCATAGTGAGTCCGTTGGTGTCATCCGTATTGTAAAAGCCAAAGACATCCATAAAATCAACATAACTGCGCATAAATTGATCCGCAGCAAAATCTGGTTTGTAGGGTGGACCAGGATGACTCACATCATTTACACGTAAAGCAATTTCACTTAACTGATTGTGTTTAAAATTGAAAGGATTCTTCTTTATATTACCATTAAATGCATCATTTTCAACCATTGCCACCATGAGGAGCTTCGGTGCTTCCGATGGAAAGAGGCCATCTTTCATGAAACTCTTTTGATCTTTAGGAATTGTAAAGGTGAGAAGCTTTGTATGCTGAACGGGGTAAATGGCATTTTGGCGGTTAAGACCTTCAGCATGTCCTCTAATGACACTTGGATTCGGTACTACTTGACGAATGTAAAGTGCAATATCTTCCACATGAATTCTAAAATTGTCAACTTTAGCAAATGCATTCAGCGCAAATTCAGGCTTATTCAATGTCAGCTTGAGTCGCATGCTGGTATTACAGAGTAAAAACTTTGACTGTCTAAAGAAGTCTAAATTCAGCGGACCATATAGCTGACATACTCTACTATCTTTAATCATAGCAGATCGCTTTACAAATCCACTGTTTGTTTCAACATCAAATTTTCCTGCTTCATCTCTGTACCATCCCATGGCTTCCATATGACTTTTTTGTGCTGCTGGATGAAACTGTGATACATGATTGAAATATGATTTATAGGGATAATCGCTTTGACCACCTTCCACCTGCTGCTCTCCAATCGTTAGAGAAACATCACGAAGTAATGTATTCAATGGTAAATTGTTCAGTCCAACTTTATGTGTATCGTCAATAGCAGTTCCATCTGCTTGCTGAATTCTAAACCTCAAATCAACCATCGCATAACTCAAATCTATGTAGTCATCACTACCATCAGGAATAACAAATTCAATGAGGCCAGCATTCTCAGCTGTTCGAGGATGATAATCTACAATACTTGAACTAAGAATATCTGTCTGTATGGCTTGTTGATCAAACAAACAAAACCCGGAAGTTTTACACTCCATGATTAGAAGTTATGGCAGCGTCGTCGTTTAGCGCCTGATGAATGATTAGAGCCTCTGCGACGTTTGCGTGAATGCCTTTTGACTGAATATCGCACCTTACCAGCTCCGCGATGTTTCCTCCTTCCTTTATTCATTCGTTAAGGTGATTTCTTTCCTTGAGTAACACCAGCAAAGGTCTGCTTCAATGTTTTTAAACCGCGTTCCTTCCCACGATTCAACAAACTGCTCTTAAAACTTCTACCTCTGGAAAGATCACTAGCAACATCACCAGCAAAGCCAACGGCATTACTTAAAACATTTCGTTTTAAAGATCTACCGACATTGGATATGAGAGGTGCTATAACAGATTTCAGTGCACCAAGTATGCTACCTCCACGTTGGCGGCGAGCGCCGATGTAAATTTGTCCTCCATCACTTACATAGGAGGGTCGTGAATAAAATGAGGCAGTTGGATTCATAGCTCAAACCCTAAACATTGTTAGTTACAACTTTGCATGAATCACTGTCGATCACTTAGATGAAAGATGTCAGCACGACGCATCCAAGAGTTCATACTTGAAGGATAACCAGTCCATTTAACAAGACATCATTCTTTACCTTGCCGTTTTTTACATCGAATGATTTTCTCTACCAAATATGTTTCACTTTCAGTGACTACCTCAATCTCCTCGCGGTAAAAGCTACCCTCAATTTCTTCATTATCGTAATCTTTCAACTTGTAGGTGGTCGGAGAGTCTTTTTGATTAATCCTTGATACTGTAAATACCTCCTCTGTCCAATTCGGAAGGTACCCTTTAGCAAAAACACTTTTCACTTTTGAGATACGAACTTTATCACCAACTTTTACATCACTTTTCACATGAGTGCGTTTACGTTGGAATGATTCGCGCACTTTATCTACATTGTCAACAATTACATCTACTGGTCTGAGTCCAATAGAACGATGGATAGAGTGATTGTAGGCATGGAGTGTATCTTGTAGAACCTTTGTCCAATTTTGTGTCAAGTTGGCAGTAAAATGTCGCCACAAGCGATTTTTTAATGTGCGATTAAAACGTTCAACGAGTGCAGCTTTATAAGCACTCTTTACACTAAACAACTCAATGTCATGCCTCTCAAATAATCTTGTCACATGCTGATTTTCAAACTCTTTTCCTTGATCACTCTGATTTCTTTTTGGAATGCGACCTTCTCGAAAAGTTGTTTGGAATGCTTTTGCTACTCCTTTCCCTTCTTTAGTTTTTAAAGGTTGAGCCCACGCATAACGCGAGAAAATATCAATGACGGTTAAAATAAAATTATTGCCCGAGTTATGTTTTGAAATGGAGGCGACATCACACAAATCTGCTTGCCACTGTTCATCGATGTCATGAACAATATAATGGCGGGTGCGGTACTTCTTTTTCGCTTGTTTGTGGAGTGTATAGGTAGCCTGACCCTTTAACCATCGTTTCACTTGTGATTGTGGAAGACCACTCGCTTTTGATAATTTCTTGATAGATGCAAATCCTGCCGGATGTTTTACATCATAATAGATTGACTTCAAACGTTCAGTCGATGACGACTGACTCTTTTTCCTCCTTCTCATCTTTTTGTTTTCTTGCCTTTCTACATTTACAACAACTGCAGCATTTAGCTTTAGCGGTTTTGCGATCGTGTTCACATTGCTAAGGGGTTTCATTGTGAGAGCTGGCGCAGCAAGTGCAAGTGACAACGACATTCACCTCTGTCGGCTCATTACATGGCAAGCAACACATCTGCTTCATATTAATAGTCTGAGAACATGTATTTCCTGGGAGAAGCTGTTTTACGTTTTCCTTTTGTTTGTCCTCTTGTTTGCTTAGTGAGTGTGGGAGGGGATGTAGCAGGTGACGTCTTAAACCAATTTGTTGGCATTTTCATCGTCTGAAGCATTGGAGCAGTAGCCACTGTTGAATCAAGTTCTTTCAATGTCTCATTATTCAAAGCAAATTTTGGTACATTATGCTTTTTCAATAGTTTAAGAAAGTATGACCAACCAGATGGAACATAGCCCTGACGGCGCTTTCTACGTGTCGCATACTGAATCAAGTCTTCATAACGTGAAGCACCAATCACTTTATTTTCATCTGTGATGATTTCTCCTCTATCATTTACATTGAGATGGGGTTCAATACTGTTGAAAAGAGATATGGCATGTGCGCGAGATGCTAAAGGTGTAGCAGTCGGTACAGAATCACGCATCTTATTCTTCAAGTTTTTCAATTGCTCAACAGTTTCCGATTGTAATAATACAGCACGATGTGGATCTTTGATGTGAACATTTTTGCTGATAATCTATTTCTTTCCTATACATTTGATTTGCAAGAGGTTGCTTTACTTGCTGCATGGCAGTCAATTGTACATATTCATCCTGAGGAATAACAATCATGCGAGAATAAGAACTCATAGTTTGTAGATAATCATGGGAGTTTTCAAAATATCACTTCGAAATCCAAATTCTTCCGGACACTCTTGCGTAAAGTCAATGAATAAGTAACCGTATGGTTTTTCAGTAGCTGCTTGAAAAATTTCAATTAAGGCTTTTGATCCTCTGGGTGCAACTTGTCGCGCTAAAATTTCAAATTGACTTTTATCTCGCGGATTCTTGAAAATAGCATAATAGTGTGTATTCAGGTTTCGTGTACGAGCTTCTTTTCCATCAGGAAACAAATTTTGTATGATATAGATGATAAAACACCTTTTATGATGTGCTGCACGAGTGAACATATCTGTAACATCTTTTGAATTCTTACTTTCTTTTAATAAATCATCCAATACAACAACATCATTAGACTGAAGTTTATCCACTGCAATAATTCCTTCATGTCGAATAAAGTTGCGACTTTGCAATTCCTGAAACAGCGACGGTTGATAAATACCATAACACCAAATCACTCGATTGATAGGTTCCTTAAACAACTCCCTTCTTTTATCCAATAAATTCAGCGTGAAAACAGTTTTACCTGCATGAGATGGACCTGATACAGTCAGAACTTTTATCGCATTGAAGTCTGAAATCCATTTTAATACTTTGAGATTCAACATTTGCATAATTAACGCTTAGAGCCAAAGATATTACCCAATAGGTTACCCACGACAGGAGCTAACATTGGAAGTATTGCTGAAAGGAAACCACCCTTTTGTGTTAGAGTTTTCCTCTTTCTTTGAAGGGTGACTTTAGGATTGGAGGTGAAACGCAATTTTGTGGCATATCGCTTAAGTAACTTTCGTTGTTTTGGTGCTAATTTCTTCGTCCTCAACTTCCTCACATGAGAAATAATTTCACGAATGAATTTATCGTTAGCATGTCGTATAGCATTGTATCGCTGATTTGCTTTCATTCGTCGGAGAGCTTGAATGGCTGAAGAAAACTTTTGACTTTTACGTTTCGTCATTTTACGAACAACCGATTTGCAGCGCTATTGGAGACAGATACTACGGAGATGGAACCGAATGATCTCTGGTCAAACATAGCTGATACCTTAAAAGAGGTTGCAACCGATGTCATAGGACGTGCCCCTAGGCGGAAAGTAACTGATTCTTGGATTGGCAACGAGACTCTCAAGTTAATTCATGAACGAAGAGAAGCTCGGGGTGTTTCAGATAGCCTTTTGATTAAAAAGCTGAACAAGAAGATAAAGAAAAGCCTGCGTAAAGACAAGAAAACCTGGCTAGAACGACAGTGCGCTGAAATCGACGAGTTCGATAGAATGCATAAAGGCAAAGCACTTTTTCGAAAAATCTCCGCACTTACTGAACCAGCAGCTACTGAAAAACAAATAGTAATCAATGACTCCACAGGTCTAACCCTCATAGAACCCAACCAGGTTCTAAAGCGTTGGGAAGAATACGCTAAGCAGCTTTTCGGTTCAACTTCATCGGTTTTTCATCAGGAGCTGGTTACTACGCCTCCAGCAAAAAAGGAGCCTGTTCCGCTGCTTACAGAAGTCCTGTACGCAGTAAAGAAACTGAAAATGGGCAAGACTGCAGGTTGTGACAATGTGCCCGCGGAACTCGTCAAGTTCGCTGGAGACTTTGCCACAAAAAGTCTTCACAAGCTTTGCGTGAGGATTTGGGAAACGGAACGTTGGCCAACGATTGGAAAGAGCAAGAATTCGTATTACTGCACAAGACTGGCAATCTCAAAGAGTGTGGCAATTATCGTACCATTGCGCTTATATCGCATGCTAGCAAAGTCCTCCTCAATATACTGCTGGACCGCCTGCGCATGAAGATCGAACAGGAACTCCCAGATGAACAAGCAGGGTTTCGAATTGGCAGAGGCACCGCAAACATGTTGGCAACCCTACAAGTCATTATTGAAAAGGTTAATGACATGTCATGTGGAGCGGTCATATTTTTCATTGATTATTCCAAGGCTTTTGACAGCGTGAACCACGGTCAGCTCTGGGATATCATGTCTACTTTTGGATTCCCTGATCACCTCGTCAACCTGATAAAGTCCCTCTACTGCAATCAGCAAGGAGTTATTAGTTGGAACGGAGACCGAACCAAGCAATTTCGAATCAAAAAAGGGTGTGCGTCAAGGATGTATTCTATCACCGCATCTTTTCAGTTTGTATACTGAGCAAATCATGAGAGAAACAGATTTTACGAACGCTGGCATAAATATCGGAGGCAGACAAATAAGCAATGTCAGGTATGCCGATGACACAGCTTTGATAGCCAAGAACATGAGTGAAATGCAGGAGATGGTTGACCAGGTAAACGCTTCAGGAACTGAGAGGTCGCTCAAGCTAAATGCAAGGAAGACAAAAGTAATGCGAGTTGGTTCAACACGTGACGAAGATAGCACAATCACAGTTGGGGCTGAGACTGTTGCAGAGGTCGATCGCTTCAAATATCTTGGCTCTATCAAGAAAAATGATGGAAGTTGCACAGAAGACGTCCGTGTGAGAATAGCTATGGCTAAGGCGCAGATGATCAGACTGAACAAGCTATGGGCAGATAGGGCACTACCAACAAAGCTCAAGATGAAATTAGTGAAGACACTTGTGTGGCCAATTCTATCATATGGAGCGGAAGGATGGACGCTGAAAACTGCAGACGAGAAACACATCGAAGCTGCCGAAATGTGGTTCTGGAGGAGAATGTTGCGCGTAAATTTCAGAGAGCACCGAACGAATGCCAGCATCTTCGAGCAACTGGCCACTACCCCTATGTTACTTCGACACATTCGGAAAAGGAAACTCTCCTTCTACGGTCATCAGTGCAGGGAGGGAGGATGCCTTTTAACGAGAACTGTCCTGGAAGGCAACATGGAGGGCAACCGGCGCAGAAGGTCCAGGACGCAGTATGTCAACAACATCATGAAATGGACCGGACTCAACATGTACGAATTGAACTGCGCAACGCGTGAGCGAAAACTATGGCGTGCCATCTCCAATGGGTCGGCCGAAGTTCAGCAATGAATATGCCGCTTAAAGTAAGAAGCATTTTACGTTTCGCCATTTTCCGTGTTAGTCTTTGCTAAAACCTATCTTTACCACATTTGCATAGGTACTAACTATTGCGGCATAAGTGACACTCGAAATGAGCAATATCACAGTGGTTACATTTGCAAAGTTGAATGCAATTACGTATGAAACAGCGTTGACAAAAAGCATGCTTACATCTCTTGAAGATGCGCTTTTCATTTTCATCCTTTCGCTTACATACATCACAACACATAGTTTCACCGTTACTGATGTCTATAGCAAGTCTTCTTGAAGATATGAATTTGCTAGCCTTTTCTAAATAATAGACGCATGTACAGAAGGAATATACTTCGAGAGTGAGCAGACATAGCTCGAAAACCAGTTGTGCTACAATCAAGTACCACTGCATTTTCAATTTTTCTTTATGGAAAGTTGAATGTGAATATCTGAAATCGCTTCAATCACTAGACTGCTACCATGATGGTTAAATGCGTTAAGACGTTCAGCAATTTTTATCATATGTCTTTTAAAAATTCTTGGGGGTGATCTACCACTTCCATTGAATAAGAAGCAAAATGGAAAGAGCGACTTTCCACCTCTTCCTTTCCAAAATGACTAAACTTAATTTTCACAACTAATCGCGCCATGATAATGCTATCAGAGAATGTATTCATTAACTCTAGAAATAGAGTGCTAGCATCATCGACCACTGCTTCGATGTCGGTCTCATCTTTATGAAAATTTATCACATAATCTTGAACAGCTCCTTTTAAACTTTGCCTATGAAAATGTAATGTTCCGCAGTCGTTTGAGAAAGACATGATCGCCCTTTATCTAACCCATCCATTGCATGAAAACAACTCTTCTCATAGTAACATTTATTCAATAATAGTAACAAGCATGCATTATAAATCAATGGTTTGAAAGAGATAAAATAGATACAGCTGGTAACTATCATACAGCGAGCAATGATAACCATACAGGACTTTGGCAGTGTTGAGGTAAGGAGGAAAGAAGCATTGGTTATGAACGTAGCTACTACAACGAACAGACAAAATAGGAACAGACAAATCCTTAAAACGTTTCGTGACTTCATGATAATGTTGATTCACTCTACTATCCCAAGGTGGGAGCAAAATATCATCAATGATTAGATTGGGAAATACTTTCCTCTCCTTACCAGGATTATTACAAAAGATGCGTATAACATTGAAAGCAGCTAACCATCGTTTAAAGTCAATAAGAAGAGCACTCTCACAAGAAAAGCCATAGTCTTGCAAATATTTCAGATTAAGTCCATGAATGTGTTTTCTCGCCCATTGATCAACATTGGGATTGCAGTTGGCATGTTGATGATAGACACTGACAATCTGATATGTCCAATTGTTCATAGCAATGCACTGAGCTCCTGTACAGGTTCACCCTCACAATCCATAAAAATGATGATAGAAGCCTAAAACGGAAATTTACACATCTAAGGAAACGTTCTATAACATATTACAAAATGAAGAATTACATCGATGCTTTTCACGACAAAATACACAAATGATATGATGGCAACGAAGAAGTAAAATGTATCTAATAAGACCACGTCTACGACACTCAAAGCACATAAGCGAATTGTCATAGGGTAGAGTTAGGAAAGGACTAGTAATTCTCCTTCTTTGATTTGCGTTTTGATGCAGCATTCTTGTCCGACTTGCGCTTCGTACCACTGCTGTTAAGGATTTGATCGATTATGTCGTCCACGTTGGGTGGTTTTGGATTATATAGGTTGGATTCCATATGCTTGGAGAGAGAGGCTATTTTATTATCCTTGTGTCGACCATAATATAGCCCATTCACTTTGAAAAGGATATCCCAAGTACCTTCTCCGAGCTCGTCGCATGTGATGGGTGTTGAATGATCTCCCTCCTTCTTATAGTAAGTGCACCAATGTGATACCGGTAGGCAAATGTGATTACCATCCCAAATCCTTCTATAGGGAGTATCCATGTCATCTCTCGCCTTCCACTCTTGAGCAAGAGGAGTAGAAATGTCCATATTTAATGTCACGTACTCCTCAATAATATCAAGTTGGTGGCGAATGTACGGACTCACGGGGATCAGTATGTAGTCCCCATACTGATTGTGCATTATCTTGACATCCGTGAAAGGGAGCATTCCCGTTTGGAGTACTACGCCATGATCGTCATAACGCAAGACTTGTTTAAATTTACGCTGTAGCGGTGTAGGATTATGTACCTTGGTTGTTTCTTCCACTGGCCTCAGTTGTAGATGATCTGATCGTAGCGAACCTTGTAACGTTTGACTGCCATTTTGTCCTACTAGTGCAGCAGATGGAGTAGATGCCTGAAAATGAAGAAGATTGTATTAAGTTTACGTTCAGGGGAGGAGAGGGAGGGAAGTAGCGACTTACCATTTTAGTTGGATAATAGAATAGGGAACTAGAGAGAGAGAAAATGTGCGTCCGTCACTCGTGTGATTCAACGATGGAATGATTCTCACTGTGGAAGGCTCGCTATTTATATAGAAATGCTTGATTCTCATTGGATGATGATCCTCATTGGACAATAACATCAAGCTGATTCCAAATCTGGCCTCTGTTTACCAATCCAAGCCTTCATTCGCCCGCTGGAGCTGTTTCTTAGGAAATTCTAACTCTATCGTTTTTCGTCAATCTCCCAAAATCTTAAATGGTGTCTCACATCTAAACGAAGACAGATAGGAACAAGACGATTCTTTCAGTGAATTTGTCTCACTCTTAGCTTTCAAACGAGCTATTGCACGACTTTCTACGATCTCTAGAACCAAAGTTGGAAGATCGGTGCCGGGGGGGGGGACGTCAGCGAAGCTTTTTCTCTCCGATTGCGTTCAAATTCACCATACTGATGCAGAATTTCACGCTGAATCCGAATCTGGCCTCCATTTTCCCCTCCGATGCCTCGTTTTGGCGCTACAGCCCAAAACGTCCAAAATTCTAACTCTCGTTTTTTGACAGTCTCCCAAAATCTTAAATGGCGCCTCACATCTAAACGAAGACAGATATGAACAAGCCGTTTCTTTCAGTGAATTGGTCTCACTCTTAGCTTTCAAACGAGCTATTGCACGACAAAATCTGTCCACTGGAAGGCAAGATCGAAGCTAGCTCTCCCGAGGGGGGGGGTCCGTGAAATTTGATGAAAAATGTTTTGGTGAGGGTCCCAGGTCGAAATGACACACTTTGGAAAATTTTCAAAATTTTACCCATACAAAGTCACTCTGACACTTAGGATTTTTTCAGGTGAGCGAGCTCCGACCTAAAATCTTGTAACCGCTCTAACTTTTGAACGGCTGGTCCGATTGACTCGCGGCGAAAATGGCGTCGAGCAGTTTTTTCTCCTCTTTCAAACGAGTAGCTATAAGACAAAATCCGTCCACTAGAACCAAAGCTAGAAGATTGCTGTCGGGGGGGGGGTCCGTGAAATTTGATGAAAAATGTTTTGGTGAGGGTCCAGGTCGAAATGACACACTTTGGAAAATTTTCAAAATTTTACCCATACAAAGCCACTCTGACACTTAGGATTTTTTCAGGTGAGCTACAACAGTCCACCCTCCCAACCTGGCCGGCACACCACGCCAACCTGGACAGCACATCACCGCGCGCTATACGACGGCCGGACAGGAGGGGGGGACGTCAGACTCGAAGCAACACGGCGGCACACCACGACCGACTCGACGGACAGGAGGGGGGGACGTCAGACTCGAAGCAACACGGCGGCACACCACGACCGACTCGACGGACAGGAGGGGGGGGACGTCAGACTCGAAGCAACACGGCGGCACACCACGACCGACTCGACGGACAGGAGGGGGGGGACGTCAGACTCGAAGCAACACGGCGGCACACCACGACCGACTCGACGGACAGGAGGGGGGGGGACGTCAGCGACTTTTTCGACGGCGGCCATCTTGCGCGGTCCAGTGGTGGAGTTTTGCTTACTACTCATGAGCGATGGGCATCACACCAGGCAACTCGCCTTCTGCGGTGCCCGAAACTCAATGGAATTAGGACAGCTGGTCGTCGCGACTGAATTCCAGCCTCTCGCAATCTTAGACACGATCTTATAGCAATCTTAGCGATCTTAGTCGCAATCTTATAGACGCTACAGTCTATATTTGAGGCACTCTTCCAGTGTACGACTAGCTTTGGGACTGACACAAATCTATTCCTCTTTGCAGCTAAAACTAGACGTGCGTCTGTCCTTCCTGCAGACTCTCTTGGTCGACCAGATCCCTTCTTCTTTTTAACATCTCCTTCTGCTTTCCATCGACACCACCACCTCCAAACAACGACTCTCGATAGTTGCAGCTCTTCGGCAACACTCGCACAACTTCTACCACAACGAATCATTCCAATAGCCATGCCTCTGGTAAACTGATCGTGTGCCATTTTATTTTACAAAAGCTGGATTTCAGTTCACGTTTATTTTCAATTTGTAAAAGCAATTGTGACAGTTGTATCGATATCAAAATTTGAAAATTGACCACCCTAGATCTTTCTCCATTCTCTAATGTGTTGAATGGTAATAGCCTACATAGACAGGGTGATATTGCATCATACCTGAGAAAAAAATGAAACAAACTTCAATTCAAGCCAATGATAGTTTGCTTCATTAATTATGTCAATGAGTATATTATATTACATTGAATAACGAAAATGATGAGAAGCTAGTTACTATATATTTTAAACTAATAAGCAGTAACTTGAATTTAAAATCATTCCGCAATACTTGATGTGATAGCAGTCTGCAACTGCTGCAATGACGACTTTATATTTGCTGCAAAACGCTTGGAAAAGCTCGTAGTGTGACTGAGGCCTTAGAGGCAGGACAAGCTTGTGCTATTGATGAATATATTTTGAGGCAATGCACATCAAGAACAACAGATAACATCAGGTTCTGCATTTCAAGTTATTGAAATGCTGCTCTGCTTAGTTTATTTATCTTGAACATATACTTCTCGATGCGATTTCTATGTGCTGTGAACATGTTGAATTTCTGACAAGCTCATTGTTATTGATGAATAAATCATTGACAAAGCATTGTGCTTCCGAAATAATAGATGATGTAACGTCATGCAGCCATTTCAATCTGTCCATCTAACACAGTCAATTGATTTTGACACGATTTCCATGTAATTCGTGAATCGATGAATCTGTGAATTATTGATGAGTTCATTGATAAAGAAATGTAGATATCCCAAAGGTATTCATTGATTAAGTTTCATAAGACGCGAAAGGTAAAATAAAGACCTTTCACGTCACAAATTCATCAATATACACATTTCACCGTCGTAATCGCTTATTGTTTTTGATGCGATTTCTATGAAATTCTTGTCGCACCTAATATGAAGTAAATACAGAACCAGTTAACAATGCATTTAGATAGGGACAAACATCAGAAGCAATAGCGACTGATTAATATTCACTGACATTGACAAATTTTGCTGCAATTGTCTCATTCCGTACACATTTCTTGACATTGGAGGTCGGTTACTCATAACTGTCCAAGCATTGTTCAAATCCTTTTTCCTACATCATTCCAGGTATGTGTAAAGTTACACATCTTAACTACTGTTCTTCGGTGCAATGTGCCCTGTCAGTTAGGTTGCTCTTCCTCCTTTATGGGACTGCCAAATGCTCAGGGGATTTTGCGATGCGGCATGGTCTTTCGGAGTGTCTTGACCATGGTGGGAATTCTATCCTAACATGTGATGACACACATGCTACGCTGTGTCGCGTTTTTCCGTTGACCTGTTTTTGTTTCCGTGTTGGTTTGGGGAGCGGATTCCTGATCGGCGAGGTGCATTTCGCTCAATTACGATAGCACAGTGTGAAATTGTTCTATGATTAATTAACCGCACCATCGATCAAATAATAAGGCTAAATAATCTACTGTGATGAAGTGTGATTGGCAAATAGAACACATTATTTATTATTTGATGAAATTTATGTTTTTGTTCCTTTGCATTATCATGATTATTGCATGTTGTTATACAGGGTGAACATAAAAGAATACCCCAACTTTAAAAATTTATTGCAACGCACGAGGTTCGGTGAGGTGTCATATGAAAGACGACGTTCTGAAGTTTTTTTTACTACCAAAGCAATGACTTAATTTCTTAAGTTTTCAACAAAATTTTGATCATAAATTTTTGGCTAAAAATGCATGATATTTATTATTCATTTTACCGACAACTCTGTTGTAACTTTTTAAGTGTAAGTCTACCTTATTTCCATCAAGTATTTAATTAAATAAAAGACGATTTTACTATGCTAACCATTTGTATCATAGGCCCTATATAAACATCATAAATGCTCAATATGGCCGCCCTCAGCAGCACGAACAACGTCCATTCGATAATCAAACTCACGCCAGACGTTTTGCAACATTTCCAAAGTCACAGATCGGATGGATGCTGTGATTCGAGATTTCAGTTCTTCTAAATTTGTCGGGAGTGGTGGCATATACACAGAATTCTTAATATACTCCCAAAGAAAAAAATCACAAGGTGACAAGTCTGGGCTTCGCGGTGGCCAAGGATGAAGGGCTTTATCTGTAGATGAATGACGTCCAATCCAGCGTTGAGGATAATGATCATTCAAGTACTGTCGGACTGATAGATGCCAGTGACGCGGTGCCCCATCTTGCTGAAAAATAAAGTTTCCAGCATGTTCCTCTAATTGAGGCATCAACCAATGAACAAGCATCTCAAAGTACGAGGTACCTGTTACAGTAGAGTCTTCAAAAAAGAAAGGACCAAAAATCGTAGATTGTGAGATAGCACAGAACACGTTAACTTTCGGGGAGTCTCGTATAAGTTCCACAGATTCGTGAGGATTCTCAGTTGACCATACACGTACGTTGTGCTTGTTCACCTTCCCTGTCACGTGGAATATAGCTTCATCTGAGAATACGAGCTTCGAAATGAAAGAGACATCCAACTCAGTCTGTTCGAAGATGAAATTGCAAAACTCTACTCTCTGTTCTGTATCACCACTTGTTAAAGCTTGTAGGTGCTGTAATTTGTACGGTTTCATATTCAAATCCTTTCGCAAAACCTTCCACACCGTAGATTGAGGCATTTGCAGTTCAAGGCTGGCACGAGTTGACTTTCGTGGACTTCGTAGAAAAGCACCGCGAGTACGCTCCACGCTCTCCTCCATCACTCTAGGTCTACCTGGGCTCTTGCCTTTACACAGGCATCCAGTCTCTACGAATTGTCGGTACCAACGGAGGATCTCTTTTCTATCAGGTGGGCTCACCCCAAACTGCAAACGAAAGGTGCGTTGAACAGTTGTTGTCGATTCAGATTTGCAGAATTGAATAACACAAAAGGCTTTTTGTTTCGCTGTAATCATGATGGAGAATGATAAAAATGACTTATGGATCTCGTAGAAAGTTTTAAACAAAGAGACGAGTCATTCGATCACGATTGGTAACTAACTGACACGCATCAATTCATGGGAATCCCAGAGGGATAAATATAGATATTACTTAATGCAACATGCGTACCGGTGTAGGAGTCCGACACGATCTAAAATTAAACTCAAGAAAGACGATTATGTTAATCGATGGCCGACTGTGGTTTGAGAAAAGTAAATTTTACCTTAGCTGTGGTAGGACAAAGATGAACAAAGATGAACAAAAACTTCAGAACGTCGTCTTACATATGACACCTCACCGAACCTCGTGCGTTGCTTAGTCTTGTCACAATAAATTTTTAAAGTTGGGGTATTCTTTTATGTTCAACCTGTACTATGAAAGTGAATGATTTGTCTCCTCTCCTCATTTATCTATGACATGTCTTACCAATCATTATCACTTATCATGCTCACATAAATTGACGCTATGATTCATGCACTTGTATAGATTATGTTCATTATCATGATAATATGTCATTCCATGAAGTTAAATGTCCATAAGGTTAAACATCAAGTTTAATGTTTACGAGTATATAGTAATTTTTCCATTTGTAAATATTCACATAAAATTCATTACAAAATATACCATGCTAATATTATAACGAACTCATAGACTTTTTCAGACTGCATTCATCTTAAAAATTTCCGTTGCTTCTGTTGCCGCTTTCCTCATCTCTGTATCTCTATTCTCTAATATCTGTTATGTGATTAGTGAGGCGGTTTTTTATTGACCTAAAAATTGCGAATTTTGACTTTATTTTCAAGTAAATTTTTACCTAAAATTTTGACTTAAATGTAAAATTTTTGTCCAATCTTTTTACCTAATTCAGTTTTGCTTAACCAAAGAAAACATCATTTCAGACTCACAAGAAAACGTTAGTTGTTTTAATTAAAGAAACATATTTTATTATTGAGCCCACAAATACAAAGTTCTTCACGAAAAGAAGGAATGCCTCTTGAACAACGAGTTAATTGTTACTGGCGTTGTAATTCATTATTGCAGAGTATTTAATGTTTTGGGGAGAAAAGTTCCTTTTAAAACGAAGGAGATTTTTCAACTGGGAAAAGCTTCGTTCGATCGCAGCTATGGTTGATTGTGCACACAACAGAAGATTGTATTCAGTTGGTGAAATATCGTCACGTGCCAAGTAAACTATATCCATGATATCATTCTGTTATAGTCCCAACTCTAGTAATAGAACAATGGTTCTGTTACTTCACACGTCCGTGTTTATTCTGATCAAAACATCAGCTTATATAGTACATGAATACATGATGAATTGTCATGTTCACAAATGTTCAGATTGATACAGATAAACAAAATAACAATATTGCCGGAACACAAGGAAAAAGTAAGTTAACAGAAACATTTACAAAAGGGAAGTTAAATGGGATCAAAGTCAAAACACTCATGGTTGGCGGGAAATTCAAACGTTGGGATCATTTTCCAAATGACCCACGAGGTGAGCGGACGTACGGAGTTTCGGCTGTCACAACTCCTCCCCGTTTGGTTGAGGTTCGATCTTTTCCCCGAGGTCGATCACCATTAGCAGATTCACCAAGAAGGATTGAGAACCGTTCAGGTGTAGCCCCGAAGCCAGGAAGGCTGCTGACGCGGACGCGAACTGCGTCGCGGTGTGTTCTGGTGTGAAACCTGTGAAGTCTGTGTCTCCGAAAGACGAAAAGCAGGCGAATGTGAGGAATCAATGGGTTCAGTAACAGATTCAGGCCCCAGCTGGGTTGGTTCAGAAGTGACGTCTTCAGAAGGAGCTGGAGCCTGGTCCTCCACTTGCTGTTGATCCGGCGAGTGAAGTTCAGGTCGAGGTTCAGGCGAAGTTGGTGCGGCGTAGACTTTGGCTACGAATTGCGATGACTCAGGAGGGTCAGGTGGTGGTTGCTGAGTAGGCATGGTGACGGTTATCTGATCGACATGTCGACGATGTAGAGTACCATCCGACTGATCAATGATGTTGCACATTCGATTACCAATGCTATTCAGTAGCAAACCACGGCACAATCGATTGTCATTACCTCGAAAGAATGTTATATCCGTAGTGTCGATGTTAGCCGTTGTCCTCGAAGTTCGACCATGAATAAGTTGTGACGGCGTCTTGCCAGTCGCAGCGTGTCTGGCATTCCGGTATTGCAGAAGAAAGAAATCAATAGCCTGCCATAACGCGTTCAAAGTGTCAGGAGCTTGGAGCTTGATGGCTATCTTCAAAGTTCTAACCAAGTTCTCCGCCAAGCCGTTGGACTGCGGGTGTCGTGGCGCTGTGAACACTGAATGGCATCCGATCGACTTCAGCCAACTCTGCAGACATTCTGATGTGAACTGGGTCCTATTGTCGCTGACTAGCACCTGAGGTACTCCTTCCCTCGCAAATAATCGTCGTAAAGCCCACTTGGTGAAGTCGGCTGTTGCATGAGCCGTTAGGAAGACCTCTGGGTACTTAGAGAAGGGGTCATCTACCACAAGCGCGAAGTACTTGTCGAGAAAAGGCCCACAATAATCTATATGGACACGCTGCATGCACTTGTAAGTTACGGACCAAGGAGTCCAGTTAACATGTGTCCTCGGTTTCACCTTGCACTGATCGCAGGACTTGGCACAGTTCACTATATCTAAGTTCAAGGTCTGCCACCAACACATCATTCTTGCCAAAGGCTTCATTTTATCACGACCTAAGTGACCCATATGCAAATGACGTAAGAAGGCTTCACGACATGTAGGAGGAATAACAGCTTGTTCATTGTAGCGCAAGACACCATCGACGTCACTGGACAACTCGTTCCGTTTAGCGTACAGCACAGGGAAGCGTTTACGTGCAGTGTTGGACCATCCCTGTTTCAGGCCGGCTAGAACCGAACCATAAAGGCCAGCTTGGTCTCTGACAAAGTACTTGCGGCTCGGTTCCGATCGATCGGGAGAGGATTTACAAAAATAAGTTGCCTGTATGGCGGTTCAGCACTTAGCATGATTACGAGAAAGGTTAGTCAGCATGAGGCGAGGTTGTTTCCCTGGACGAATGACAGATGGTGTAGTACGTACGCACTCAAGTCGATGGCCCAGTCTTTGTAACATGGCTGATGTCGCCTTGCCAAAGAAAGTCGAATGGGTTTGAAAATGTATTGCAGGCGAGATGGTCTGTGTAGATGTGAAAATTTCTGCCCGTATAGACAATTTGTGTATCCGCCGTGACTTGCCCAGAATGAAATTTGTTAGGGCCTCTCGCTGTGTCTGCACAAAATTACGATTCATTGGCCGCGGATAATGAACGAGAGATGCATAGAACTGGATGGTCGTTCTGTTCAACACATCACCAAGTGCACGTTCCTGACGCGATCTCGACCGTAGAGATGACACGGAACTCCAACTTGATAGCTTTGAAGAATTCTCTCTATATATCACAGCATCTAGCAAAGACTGGTAGGCTTCGCTGGTCTCAGGCGTCCACCCGAAGTTGTCGCTGGGGTCAACATGTCGAACAGCGTTTGGGCTCTAGCCAACGAAGTGTCGCACAAACGCTGGCGATAAGTACTGGAATATTAAATCCAAGGAATGACTGCAGCTTTGCTTCGGGTCCTCAGGCTTAGGAGCGTATCTGTACTGTCTTGATTCGATCGATGTTCGGATGAATGCCGGATCCAGTCGATACTGTAGTCGAGGTACTGAAGACTTGAAACTCGGAAGACAGACTTTTCTTGCATTAATCTGGATGCTCTTGTCACTCAATAACTGTAAATAATAACGATAGAGTCTGGCGTTGTGTTCGACGTTGTCCTTATGGCGAAAACGATGATGATCGTTCTTGGTAGGATCTGGTACCTAGTGCAGTTCTTTGGATGATGTCAATCAATTACCCTTTTGTAAGATGCCGGGAGATATCGTTTAGACCAAAAGGGTAGAAACTGAATTACTGATACAGACGCCCAATGGCGAGTGTGTATCGTCATGAACGTCTTTCTGATATTTACATTTGATCCTCGCGCTCAACTAGGGGGGCGAATTAAGAGGAGCTATATCGTGAGATCAAGTTTGGAGAAAACCTCTGACAGCCGCGTCTCAAACCTTGAAGACCATGTCATCATGTTCGCGCGTGCACTTCCCAGCTCTCGTGTTCTAGACGCCTGTTGTAGTAGTTGAGGTAGGGGAGTTACCGGCAAGACCCTGAAGTTCGACGTCAAATCCTCGAGGACGTCCTATCTGCTTTCAACGGTGTCACTCTGTAATCCCGGGATTGCGGCCCATGAAGCTGGACGGGACGCAAGATACCTCTTAGGACGAGTTCTTCCGATGTTGTGTCGTACCGGATCACGAAGACCGAAGGGTATTTGTCCTTAAGGCTTTTTCGATAGCGAATTGGCTCACATGCGACTTCTAGTCTTCACACTGGATCAGATGTATCATAGCCATGACCGTTGTTATCTAGCACTACTTGTGATAAGAGCTTGTAATATCTTGGTGGCAGCGAGTCGGGGTGTCATTGTGAGGAACATTGAAATACTGGAACTGAAGAGCGTCCATCCCATCCAATCCGAGTACAGTGGGGCCGTGATCAGTGATGGATCAAGTTTAAGCACCCTAGTGGTAGACCGTTTGACCGTGTTGAGTCAGTGACAGTAACCTCTGCTTCTCCGACGACTTCAGAGTGATATCTATGACCGTTGATGCCATACATACGCTTGTGGAGTGTTGAAACGCTTAGCAAACAATTGTTGGTAGTGCTAGCAAGCGGACAAGAAAGCTATATCTCACTATACATCTCTATATCTGTACTGGACTACCAGTGTCGAACATTAAGTCTGTAGCCTTGCCGTTGTCGAAGGTTAGCCGTTTGAAGATGTGGTTCATGATCTTCCTTGGAGCAGACAGAAAGGTAGCAAGGGTAGTCGTCGTCGATTGCTTGTCCTAAGGTGTTGTCGTAGTTCTCCGGGTTAGGCACGAAGGTCGGTGCGCAGTCTGTCGAGAAGGCAGGAGCCGACGTTGAAGCGTAATTAGCGGTAGTGGGTTCGACAGTGGTAGTGGCTGCAAACTGGGCCGATGGTAGTAGTATAGGGTATGACATCCGTCGCATCGCTTCCCTCGCACCGAATGTCACATCTTGCGAGATTTCAAAAATTTACGTAGTCTATAAATTTCCAAAAATTTAAGCAGTCTCCAAATTTCACGTGGCCGAAAATTTAAGCAA
>CAJQUW010014919.1:0-36618 GCA_907163375.1 Prostheceraeus crozeri
CGGAGCTCTACAATTTCTTTATATATGAATCCAACAAGGGAACCATGAACAAAGACCGGATGACATCATAACATCACATTGGTATAGAAAAACAAACTGTTGAATTCAAACAAAACTAGACAGCTGATATATTTTAATGATGAAATAGAAAAGTGCCATCAAAGTCTTTGATGCTAGAGTGGTACATGTAACCGCGAAGTTAAACCAATTAACATGTGATGACGATGGATTCCCTGCAGTTCTAAACATTTAAAAATTTTACTAAAGTTGAGGATTTCATATAATTTGAATTATCATCTAAAGTCAAATAACAATGAAAAAGTCACTAAGTTTTAAGCAGTTAAATCCAGACTGCATCATAAAACGCGCAAAAATCGAAATTCAAATTTCGCGCCAAATTTAAATTTAAAAGCACCTAGGGTTAGGGTTAAGGTTAGGGTTAGGGTTGAGGTTAGGGTTTAGTTATGCAAAAAAGAATAGCTATGGCACCCGGAGCCCATGGGTAAATAAATTTTCGAGTGCGCGAAGCGCAGGAGAAAATTTATTTACCCTATAATCCAAAAAATTTCGAGGGCGCGAAGCGTATGAAGTGTATGAAGGTCAAGGTCAAGTTCATGTGAAGGTTTATACATTATGGTCATTTCGAGTGATCAAACTTAACTTTGAAAATTTAAAAAACATGAAAACTTAGCAATTTTTTGAAAAACTTAGAATTTTTCCAGTTGCATACACCTGCATACCACAAGGTCAAGGTCAAGTTCATGTGAAGGTTGATACATTATGGTCATTTCGAGTGATCAAACTTTAACTTTGAAAATTTAAAAAACATGAAAACTTAGCAATTTTTTGAAAAACTTAGAATTTTTCCAGTTGCATACACCTGCATACAACAAGGATTTTTTCATTGAGTAGGTACATATGTTATATCATTCGAAACCTCCTTTCATTCTGATTCCAATGATGTATTGTATGGAATATGTATGACACCATCCGAAGCAGCTTTAGTCCTTTGAAAGATAGGTAGAATTTAGTTGAGAAACTTAGAAATTTGAAATCTTAAATTTTTCTTCCTGCATACACTTGCATACAACAGGGATTTTTTCATCGAATGGGTACATACCTTATATCATTAGAAAGGTCTTTTCATTCTCTAGCTAATGATGTATTGTATGCAATATGTATGATATCATCCTAAGGTGAAAAAAGCATTCGAAAAACACTGTAAATCTATTCAAACTTTCATCCAATTTGACTATCATTTGAATTACACATTAATATTCATTTCAAATTTGTTCTAGTATGTTCGGTGCTGTTTCGAAGTCTCAAACAAGGGAATTGAAATATATATCTTAGAAATATTAAACTTAGAAATACTTATAGGTAACTATTTCAGAGATGAATATATCTATCCCCAGTTCCCACTGAAATCCTATCAGAAATTCGATTTGTGAAATTATATAACAAGATTGTTCATTTATGTAAGTGTTATTAAAGATAAAAAATTACATATTGTCAATATTGGGGAAAGGAATCAGTCTCTTCAGGTCAACTCGAACACATACTCTTGTCTTTTTGGGGGCACCAGGGCAGCGGCGAGGCGTGGCTGGATCCATTATGCTGAACTCCAGCGCAGTTGTCAAATTCTTTTCTTCCGGCTCTAATCGCACACATATCCGCTTCGTGTTTGTTTTTCGTGGAGCATTTCGAACCTGACTTCCACTACGTGTCTTGACTGTTATAAGAGCTTCCACCGGTGTTTCGATGACACTCCTCCTTAGAAACACGCTTTCATCTTCCGATGATTCTGGATCAGGAGTTACAGGTCCTCTTACTAACATTCTGGGTTCGCATGGCGATTCCGTCCTTTCAACAGGAGAAGTGGGAGGTGCTGTGATACGTTCCATTTTCAGTGTGATTAGAATAATATAAATAAGATAGCTGATAATATGGTACTTGAGGATTAGAACCTTTGATGAGAATTGGTACACAGCTAGGACTTATATACTTTTTAAACAAAGGAATTCCCAACAGCCAATCAGAGAGGTTCCGATTTTCCCTAAAGGGATATATAAGGATGTCATTGTTCCAATTAAGCAAGTTTTAATCCTCGTGACTTGAGTAGACATTAAGAATCTATTACGAATCTATTTCATGATGAGTACCCAGAAACAACTGTTCTGTTACCAAAATGAAAGCCAAGTAATTATGGGTGGAGCGTTGGATACGAATGTTAATTTGTGTTGCGGATGCAAGGTGGAACTCTGGAAGACGCTGATAGTGACAGCACTCCAAAGGAGAAAAGGACTATCGGCGAAGTGTCCTATACACGAGTGTGAACACGACTTCACAAACAATGCAACATTCCTCGAATGGGCCGAGGACTTCTTGAAGTTAACGGAGTCCCCCGAGGGACGTGACTTACCTTCTTTCATTTTTTATGGTTAATTACACTTACATTGTAAACCTCTTGTTTTTATTTCACAAATTCTGTAAATGGGATTCTGATTAGCAAATAATAGAACATTCATAACATAATTTCTGATCTGTAAACGCATTATGAAAATAAATAAAATTGTCATCATAGTCATAATGGTCACAATTGTCGCATTTGAGCAAGCAGTCTCAAAACAAACATCTGTTTAAGTTCCGAAATAGATGTTCGCATCCCTATTCTAATTCACATACTCTAATTCAATTTCGGAACAAGCCGTTCCGATCGCAACACACAAATAAGTGTACCGAATCATTAAGTATGATCTCAATTCGGCTATCAATCGGAACGCGGTTCCTATTTACATGATCGAAACATGTTCCTATTGGCAATTCGGAACATGTTCCTATCCATGTTCGCATCCATTGGCAATTCGGAACATGTTCCTATCCATGTTTGCATTGGCAATTCGGAACATGTTCCTATCCAGGTACCTATCCACTATCAGTGCGTCCGCAAAACTAACTACTGCCCGCTATGATCAATATGTAGTCCGCATATCTTAGGTTGGTGATATGATGTCCACCAACGGAAATATACTCCTCAAAATTATAATGATAAGACTTCATATGTCGATACGAAAGCGGTATGACACATGAGTTTCAGAGGTACAAGATGGCATTAGAACAATTAAGAAAATCGAGAATACTTGACAAAAGAGTTGTTGTAAAATGATCCTCTTCGTTGGAGAGGGAGTAAGGTACGGGAATGTCTGATACCGTGGCTTGAATCTCTGAGGATGAAGAATTTTGAGAGCGGATGAATAGTTTTGTTGTCAGCATTTTTTCTAATCAACTTGACTCAAAGATTGTCCAAAAGCTGGCGGAGGCTGAAGTTGCAATTCACATATGCCCATCTTTTGGCAGTACGATGAAGGCGGTCAAGTTTCTTGAAATCCTTGACATTCAAGTCTCAGATGATAGGCCAGCAGATAATAATGTGACTATATTAAAATGCATAGAAAGCTCGTAAAATGATAGTGCCTTTATTTCCGTTAAAACGCAATCGCTTCAGTAGTAAGCAAAACTCCACTTCTGGACCGCGCAAGATGGCCGCCATCGCTGAGTCCCCACCCCCTCTGGCACGACAGAGGTTGTGGTCGGCCGCCGTGGTGCTTCGTGTCTGAGTCCCCCCCCCTCTGGAACGACAGAGGTTGTGGTCTGTCGTGGTGTGCCGGCCAGGTGGGTCCACGTTCACAACATGTTCGCTGACGTCCCCCCCCCCTGCAACGACAGAGTGTGAGACTCGGGTGAGTTGGTCCGACCGCCTGGTTGACGTGGGCGACCGTCTAGGTTGACGTGGGCGACCGCCAGGATTAGTCTTGAGGCTATAGTGTGTGATGTTTTTGGTGCAATCTGCTGAATGTTGGGTTGTAAAATGGGTTGTTTCGAGTGGAAGGAGTGGTCGGATGAGAAAACGGAGGTCAGATTCGGATTCAGCGTGAAATTCTGCATCGGTAGGGTGAGTTTCAAGGCAATCGGTGAGAAAAAATTTTCAACATTTTTCGAAAAACGACAGAGTTAGAATTTGGGACGTTTTGGTGTGTAGCGCCCAAACGAAGCATCGGATGAGAAAACGGAGGCCAGATTCGGAATCTACGTGAAATTTTGGGTTAGGAAGGATGTTTCCAGCGAAATCGGAGAGAAAAAATTTTCGGCTGACGTCCCCCCCCCCTGGACAGCTTGCTTCCAGTGGACGGATTTTGTCGTGCGATAGCTCGTTTGAAAGCTAAGAGTGAGACAAATTCAGTGAAAGAATCGGCTTGTTCCTATCTGTCTTCGTTCAAAAGTTAGAGCGGTTACAAGATTTTAGGTCGGAGCTCGCTCACCTGAAAAAATCCTAAGTGTCAGAGTGACTTTGTATGGGTAAAATTTTGAAAATTTTCCAAAGTGTGGAATTTCGACCTGGGACCGTCACCAAAACATTTTTCATCAAATTTCACTGACCCCCCCCGACAGCAATCTTCTAACTTTGGTTCTAGTGGACGGATTTTGTCTTACAGCTACTCGTTTGAAAGAGGAGAAAAAACTGCTCGACAACATTTTTTGTTGCGAGTCAATCGGACCAGCCGTTCACAAGTTAGAGCGGTTACAAGATTTTAGGTCGGAGCTCGCTCACCTGAAAAAATCCTAAGTGTCAGAGTGGCTTTGTATGGGTAAAATTTTGAAAATTTTCCAAAGTGTGGAATTTCGACCTGGGACCGCCACCAAAACATTTTTCATCAAATTTCACTGACCTCCCCCCCCTCTGGACAGCTAGCTTCTATCTTGGCTTCTAGTGGACGGATTTTGTCGTGCAATAGCTCGTTTGAAAGCTAAGAGTGAGACAAATTCAGTGAAAGAATCGGCTTGTTCCTATCTGTCTTCGTTCAAAAGTTAGAGCGGTTACAAGATTTTAGGTCGGAGCTCGCTCACCTGAAAAAATCCTAAGTGTCAGAGTGACTTTGTATGGGTAAAATTTTGAAAATTTTCCAAAGTGTGGAATTTCGACCTGGGACCGTCACCAAAACATTTTTCATCAAATTTCTCTGAACGAGGGGGGGGAGGTCAGTGAAATTTGATGAAAAATGTTTTGGTTAAGGTCCCAGGTTGAAATTCGGAAGTTTTAAATTTTTCAAAATTTTCACCACACTGGAGCTCTCACACTTAGGAATTTTTTCACTTGTGGCATGTTACATGGACATGTGCTGGCGGACCAACTTCCCGTGGTCATATGAGAATGGTTCAGGTGTCATATTGTAAAGAATGATGAGGCAAATCGTTTGCAACAAACCGCATGTCGCTACGATGAATACTTTCGGAGATAGAGCCATTTTAAGTTTTCTTCCGAGCATATATAAACCCCCGACAACGTAAGTCTGATCACTTCATCGAAAGACGAGGTAAGCGACGGTCGTCGCTCTGAGCTCCCGATATCGGGTGCAAAGGACTCTATCTTTTGAAGTAGGCAAGCTATCTTGCTACTTCAAAGTTTGTATGATAGAGTTTGATAGTGTCTTTACTACTGATAAAATTTTTTAAAAGTAGTATGAGTAGTAAAATGCGGAATTTTTTAAAAATTCTTAATTTTCAGTTTTTTCAAAGTTTTAACATATAGACTAAGGTTTTCAAGTATGTTGAGTTCAAATCTGCTATCAGATTTCAAATTTAACTAAGTCTAAGGCAGCTTTGAGGGGTTAGATCCCAGCTACTGATCACTACCTTTGACTCGGCGTTCCTGTTACCACTTCGGGGCAGTGACAATGATGTCTTCAGCTGTAAAGAGCGGGTATCGGGGAAGATCTCTCACTTCCCTAGTGATCGGTACAAGGCCTTCGGGCTGTCGACGGGATCGAGTGCCACTCACTACACTCTTTAGGAATATGACTGTACTACATGATTCCAAACTTATACAAATTTCATTATCTTACAGCTAACGATAAATCAGGCATGGCAAACGATAGAAACAGAAAGCATCATATCAAAATGTGTGTGTGCGGTCGTATAAATCGCAGTGCGGACGCCAAGGCTCACGTCAAGAAGGCGGGCACCGGCCACATGATTATCTTGAATAGGGTTGCGTGCGTGAAGTGTAGAGTGCTGAAGGGTGATGAGGATGAGGCGCGTTTCTACAGAGTGCATGCTGACTGTAGTGGTGGTTTAGTGACTGATTTGAGATTTACGCAGTTGATTGTGGAAGAGAGGGAGCGAATGTTGGCGATCGAGCGAGAGGGTAAGGTTGAGAATGTTGTTGAGAATGTTGTTGAGAATGATGAGTTGGCGAGAGCGGTTGCGTCGTTGGAGGGTGAGATTGGGCGAAAGAGAGTGCTTGAGAGTGATGATGAGGATGATGTGGATTTAGATAGGGAGCGTGTGAGGAAGCGTGTGAGGAAGTTGAGCTCTTCGTCATCGGAGGTGTCAAACATCGTCATCACCGACCCCCCGAAGAGCTCATCTTCCCCAAAAGTGAAGAGTGGTGGGATTCGTGTGCAGTCGGCGAGGTGGTTGAAGGATGAAGAGAAGAGGCATGTTTCGCAGCAGATGGCGCATGATTTGTTGGTGAATAAGTATGAGAGTTTGAAGAAAGTGAAGGATGAAGTTGTGAAGGAGTTGGATGAGTTAAAAAAGAAGGAACTGAAGTCGAAGGAGGTGGCGGATGAAAACATTAGAATGAGGCGTTGTGTGACTGATTTGAAGAATAAGACGCGAGAGTTGGAAGAGAAGAATGATGAGTGTGAGAAGAGGGCGAGTGCTGCGGAGAGAAGAATGAGAGATGCAGAGGCGAAGTTTGAGGAGATGATGAAGGAGATGAGTGTGTTGAGAGCGAGGAATGTTGAGTTGGAGAGGACTGTGGCTCGGCGGGGTGATTAGAGGCAGGCGTATGAGAAGTTGGAGCGCATGAGGGATGAGTGGGAACGTGTGAATGAGGATCGTTTGTTTGAGTTTCACATCCCTATTCGGGATAATCATTTGGCCGGCGAAGTATTGGTAAATAAAAGTCTCGACGAGTCCATCCTATGTTACAATGGTCATCCGAGCAAGAAGTGTCTGCATGCCAGCCTGAGAATGCGCGGTCACCTACATAAATTCTCGATTCGGAAACGCGCGAGACTGCCAAAGGATGACTAACTTGGTAAGTGAAAAAGTAAATAAGATAGTATATCCTATTCTAATACATATCATTTTCATTGCAGATCTTTGCCCGCCTTCACCACCCCATCACGTCACTCCCGAGAACGAACCATCGGCTCTCTTAAGGGCCACCTAGGGGCAAGACATGATAGAACCTCCACGCGGTTTGCCCTGGGCAGTCTTCGGACTGGCGAATACTATCATTAAGTTGAATCTGCTATCAGTCAACTTGAACGTTGCGTCGCGTTAGAGGGGTATATAAACCACTGCCTCTCATTTCATTTCATTTCAATCATGCAGACGCCGAACAGTCAAGTCAGCTCTCCTCGCGGACCACAGTTAAGGCCGCGAAATTTATTTAATGAATTTGCTAGAATAGAGGAGCAAGACAGAGTTTTTAATAATCTTGCTCGGATTGGCAATCCGATGACAGCAACTGCTGTCAATCCAACGGAATGGCGCTACATTCCAATTTTTAGTCATGTGCCAGTTAGTGTGGAAGTCGACAGTGCTACCAAAGAGAGAGTCTTTGACTCTCTCAGCAGAATTGGTAGGGTGTAAGATGACGCTACTCCCGAGAACGAACCATCGGCTCTCTTAAGGGCCACCATGGGGCAAGACATGATAGAACCTCCTCGCGGTTTGCCCTGGGCAGTCTTCGGACTGGCGAATACTATCATTAAGTTGAATCTGCTATCAGTCAACTTGAACATTATGCAGTCGATTGCTATCCCTGAAGCATTCTGATTCGCTGTTGAGCAATTCATTGTTGAAAACCCTATATAAGCTAGAAGATTGTAGCGCTTCTCATTCAATTTGAAGTCACGATGGAAGCGACATCTGCCGACAATATTCCCGTCTTCACTGATGAAGACAACGGCATTCCCGAGTTCGTCATCCTCGACGAGTGGGATGAGGATGAGAAGAAGGGGAAGATCAAGAGGATCATTTGGACGGATGAGGTGTGGACTCCGAATACCACTCGCATCCGAAAGGTGCCAGATGCACCACCACGGCTTAGGCGGTATAGGGTATACGACAACCTAAGCGTCATACCCATTGACTATTCCAGTCAATAGTCAAATTCACGTCCCCGAGAACGAACCATCGGCTCTCTTAAGGGCCACCATGGGGCAAGACATGATAGAACCTCCTCGCGGTTTGCCCTGGGCAGTCTTCGGACTGGCGAATACTATCATTAAGTTGAATCTGCTATCAGTCAACTTGAACGTTTGCAAATGCAGTTCGGTGTAATACTTCCTTTCGACGGGCGTTCCTGTAAAGGGCGGCGGTGAAACCCGTAGCTATGTATACCGCAAGGGACATTCGGCAATGGTCAATCTTGTTAAACCTCTCTACGTCATGTTTGCAAGTGATTGCCTCTGTCTCAACGTAGTATGCATTCGCGCCAGGGCGACATTTAGCCAACTGTCGAAGGTTGCCTAAAACTTTCCATTGCATACGTTATGAGAACCATGAGTTCTACCTGTCTCTATCAATGAGACGAATTGATGAATGGAATGAAATGGGAGGACACTCACGCGCCACACGCAACATAACACACTTCTCTCTTCCGTAGTCTAACAAGCTCTTTACACATGGATCGCAGTCGATTGCTATCCCTGTATCAGAAGTGTAAGCTATCTTAATTTATTTGACACTATTTTATCTACCATCATCGTCCATATGAAATGTTTTAAGATTTACAAGTTAGACTAAGCGTGCTACTATTTCCAAATGAAAAAGTATACATGGTTAAATCATCCACTTAAGCCCATCCGTAGTCTAACAAGCTCTTTACACATGGATCGCAGTCGATTGCTATCCCTGTATCAGAAGTGTAAGCTATCTTAATTTATTTGACACTATTTCATCTACCATTATCACCCATATGAAATGTTATAAGATTTACAAGTTAAACTAAGCGTGCTACTATTTCCAAATGAAAAAGTATACATGGTTAAATTATTCACTAAAACCCCATTCAAGTAAGTCAGTATGAAAGCAAAGATAATACGAAATAAACATTTATTATGGCATGTATTTCAAAAGGTCTTCATCGTCAATATCGTCCCAGAGTCTGGCTTCACATAGATCACAAAAACAGTTGAGCTGCTTTAAACGTTCTTCTGCAGCGTCCCTCACTTTCTCAATGTACGCCCACTCCGCCACGGTTCGCGGTTGGGAGTTAGGGGTGTACCACCCGAAGGGGTGTACCCTTCGGCATCATATTGTAAATATTTCCACCGTATGCCTGTTAGGTCGGGCAACTCCTCTTCATCCTCCTCCGATAATGATAACTTTCGTATATTGTCGAGATTGTATGTCTTCTCCACCTTCGCCTTTCTTGGTGCATTTGGTGTAACGAGCACCTTTGCTGATGTATATGGAGAGGAGAACTCCAATGCGGTATTTGGTGTTGTTGGAGGACTTGTCATGTTGTCTTTGAAATGCTGACTTTGAATAATGATAACTTTAACATTTTTCCTATTCTTAAGTATACACAAGCACCCAATCAGAATGAACATCCAATGAATGAAGAGGATGAAAGTATATAAGCAAAGTGACATTCAGGTCATTTCATTTAATCTGTGAATCATACAAGTGACGAACGCACGATCTCTCTCTTTGACTATTATTTGAGGTGTACAAGTGAACTGCTATCTCGTGAATTCCAAATTTGAGTGAAGTCTCTATCTTGTAGAAGTATCAACCTTAAACTTGATTTCGTTGAAATGGTAAGTTGAAAATTTCCTCTCATCTCCCTCAAACGTGTGACTAATAGCATCTTCCTCAATTTCAGGCATCAACTTCATCACCAACGCCCTCTCTTCTCGAGGAAAGTTTAGAGTTATTGAGTCAAGGTAGGTTGTAACACTACACTGAGGCTTGAACAGAGATGAAAGAATGATTTCTCTTTCAGGTGATGTGAGTTCCAGCTCAGGACTCTCGCGGCAAGGCAACGAGTGGGAATGTGCCGACTGCGGACATATGTTTACAAGGAAGCACAGTCTCCTTCGACACATCAAACAACGTGTGTGTCAACGCAAAGCGGCGTCAATCTCCGGAGGTGAAGTTGATTCTGACGATGACATCTCCTTTCCTTGCGATTTGTGCCCTCTTTCTTTTGATAGTCACTTTCAGCGATCTTCGCACAGACTTCAACACACGCATGCAAATGATCACTACACCAACGGTACCTCTACCATCTCCCTCATTAATGTTTCACATAATAATTTAGTACGCGACTACTGCATGGAGTCCAATACTCAAATAGTAGATTTTCCTGAGTGGCTCCTTCAAAATTCTAACATTATCGAAGCGCTCTTCAATAATTTAGACAATTTTAGAATGAAGGCGCTCATCTACCTTAAACTAAAATATATTAAAATAGATTTTCAAACGGGTCAAGTGACGGAGAGAATACAGTTTCATGTTCCTTCCTCTTCCGCAACCGAAGTTGTAGACTGCGAGTCTTGGCTAAATTTTCACATTCAATGTTTAAAATCAAATGTAGATAAATTCAATCAACGCGACAGCGCTCTCATTTTTGATGGTGTGGACTCAGCCATATTCAAAATTTCCCTATTAGAAAGTCATGCAGCTCGAGGCACATTTAAACTTCCAAAAACGTTGTATAATAAGAAAGTTGTCATCAATGTTGATTGTAAATCACAGTGTTTCAAATATGCAGTCCTATCCATCCTTCACTATAATGATATCAACGCGCATCGAGATCGCACCTATAGCTATAGACAGTGGGAGGATGAACTAGACTTTGAAGGTTGTGATAGTAACAACATGAAAATCAAAGATGTAGAAACGTTCGAAAAACATAATAAGATTAAAATTGTCGTTCACGTGTGGGAGAAGGGGTTGAAGGGTGCCCGCTATAATTCACGTTCAACTTGTTATGAACGTGTAGTCAACCTCTTATTAGTAAAACAAGATGATAGCGAGGAATGGCACTACTGTGGTATTCCCAAAATCTCTCGCTTGTACACTCACTTGGGGCACTCTAAAAGAGGTGAACATTTTGTATGCGACCGCTGCATCCGCTCATTTTGGAGTAAAGATAAATTTGAAACTCACTATGAATGGTGCAAGCGAGGTAAATTACAAATGGAACGCATGCCCAAAGATAAAATATTTTCACATAGGGATAATGGTGACGAATTAAGTCCCCTGCGTGTCATTTACGCAGACATAGAATGCTACATTGATGATATCATCCACAAGCCAGCAGCCATATCCTGCTATGAAGTATGGCATGACCACTTTAGGAATAGACAAAACAAAATGCATACTTGGCAAGGTGAAGATTGCATTTCAAAATTTCTAGAATTTCTCGATAAAGCTGCAAAATTTCAACAATCATATGATTCCCAATTGCAGCGTAAGTCACTACATATGTCAGATGAAGACAAACAAAAATTTGAAAGTTGCACATCCTGTCCTAAATGTCATAAAACGTTTGATGACGATAAAATTAAGAAAGTGCGTGATCATGATCACATCACTGGTAAATTTAGAAACGCACTCTGCTCCAAATGTAACTTTTCACTTAGGTTGAGACGTCGTGTACTACCCGTCATTTTTCATAACTTTAAGGGCTATGACAGTCATATGCTCATAAAAGGAGGGTTGAGCCAGATGAAATCGTGGCAGTTTAATGTAATAGCACAAACGAGAGAAAAATTCATGGCAATGACAGCAAAAGTACCAGTAGATAAAACTAAAGAAAATAAGACAGTCTTCTTCGAAATAAAATTTTTAGATTCATTTCAATTCATGTCAGCGTCACTAGCTTCTCTCGTTCGTAATCTCAAGTTTCTTCCCCATAGTCAAACTTTGAAGAAACACTATCCAAACTTAACGGATGAAATAATCACTCGCAAAGGAG
Source organism: Prostheceraeus crozeri (assembly GCA_907163375.1). Taxonomy (NCBI): domain Eukaryota; kingdom Metazoa; phylum Platyhelminthes; order Polycladida; family Euryleptidae; genus Prostheceraeus; species Prostheceraeus crozeri. Next base: position 12,005 of record CAJQUW010014919.1, read on the forward strand.
TCTTTCCTTATGCGTATTTTAGCTCAATGTCTAAACTAAATGAAACAACCCTTCCTTCCATTGACAAATTCAAAAACGATTTGACGGGTGAAGATTGTCCAGTAGAGGACTATGAACATGCTCAAGAGGCATGGTTAAAATTTAATTGTAAAACGTTTGGCGATTATATGATCGCTTACTTAGAATTAGATGTCATTTTGCTGGCTGATGTCTTTCAGGAGTTTCGACGAGTGGCATTAGAAGAAGACAAATTAGATCCTATCCACTTTGTCAGTCTACCAGCCATGTCCTTTAAATCAGCCTTTAAAATGACTGGTGAGACCATTCATCTCTTACAAGACCCGGAGATGTATAATATATTTGAGCGCGGAATACGCGGTGGTCTCACATTTGTAAATAAACATCATATAAAATCTGAAACAGTAGGTGATGATCATATCCACCTAAAGTACTATGACCAAAATAATTTATATGGCAGTTCACTGTCTAAACCACTACCTCATTCCGAGTTTAGTTGGTTAAATCAAAATGAGCTTGAGTATTACTCCAACCCTTCAAACATACTGAATATTCCAGATGAAGGTGATTGGGGATATTATTTTGAAGTGGATTTGATTTATCCAAATAGTATTAAAAATAAAACTGCTGATTTCCCACTCGCACCTGAATCTGGCGAAGTGACTGAAGATATGTTTTCACCATTCATGTCACAATTTCATAATAACTTAACAGAGTGTGGACAGCCAAGGTACAAACCATGCCGCAAACTTTTACTCACCCAATATGATAAGAAAAATTATCTCGTACACTTCTGCATATTAAAATTCTATTTAGAAATGGGCATGCTTCTAAAGTCAGTTCACCGCATTATCAAATTTAGACAGAAAGCCTTCCTCAAACCCTACATAGATAGTAACAGTCAAAAACGTGCACTCGCCCAAAATAATTTTGAAAAGGATTTTTATAAATATAAGAATAATAGTCTATTCGGAAAGACCATGGAGGATGTTAGAAAACGTATGAATTACAAACTAGTCGTTGATGAACAAAAATATCACAAATTGACCTCATCACCTCTTTTCATTGATAGAGACATCATCGATGAGGATCTTGTAGGTGTTAAAATGATTAAATCAGAAGTTGAGTTGTGCAAACCCATCTATATTGGGCAAGCCGTTTTAGATTATTCCAAGCTTGAAATGTATCAACTCTTCTACAAAATATTAAAACCATGCCCTCTCGTAAAAGAGGTTCGCTTGCTGGGTGGTGATACAGATAGTTTCTTTTTAGGAATTACCACTCAAAAAGATTTAAATTTTAATGAAGTAGGTAAGTCATTAGAAAAATATTTCGATACATCTAACTACAATCCCACTCATCCACTCTATTCCATACAGAATAAAGCCAAACTTGGTTGTTTTAAGGATGAAACAGCAGGAAAGGAAATAGATGAAATGATTCTCCTCCGTCCTAAAATGTATTCCATGAAACTAAAAGAATGTGCAGATAGTATTAAGCGTGCTAAAGGTATATCAAAATCCATTGTTCATAAAATGAAACATCGGTCCTATAAGAAGGCCTATAAAAATAAAACTATAACGTTTGTCAATATGACAATCTTAAAATCTCAAGTTCATACTGTGAAAACGTACACGTTCAAGAAACGAGCACTTTCAGCATGGGAGGATAAGAGGTGTTGGATAGGACATAACACATCTCTTCCACATGGACATCCTGACACAAACATACCTCCACCCAAAAGAATAAAACTCACGCTACCACATTCAGGAGATGTATTGACATAATCAACTTTAACTCAGTATTTTGATGTTGCTTTTTGTAGATATACATGGTTGTTTTATGTATCGCATGAGATCGTTTCTTCCTTGTGAATATATGCCTACAGTCAGCCCATTCCCCCTATATCTGTGAAAAGACTTTTTCATATACATATTTTTATTTCAATAAACATATCACAATGACTTCACTTTGTTTTCCGAAACACTAAAGTTACGAGGGATTTAGTATCTTTCACATGGATACACTCTTGTAAACCATTGGTAATTTTGATAGCAATAGAGGGTATAGTTTGTTTGACGACGGGATGATAGAAAATAGATTCAAACATCTTCTCGACTATTCCATATGAAGCGTCTATCATGAATGAAATCACGTAAAATGTATTCTTTTTTCTCGCCAACAGAAATAGGTAAAATCAAATCACTTTGAATGTAAAGGTGTTGTTCATGTTTATCAAGTGTCATTGGTGTTTCTATACCAATCGTATGCGCAGCAGCAAACACAGTTTGTAGCATTGAAAAGCCAAAGAGTTTTTTCAAATTTTTACTCAATTGACATTGAATGTCATCACCCAGTTTCAGAACAACGCGTTGATTTTCAATTGAAAACGAAATGTGGTGTGTCTTTGCATCATATTTACTTTTCATCACATGCTTCAACTTCTGTTGTATATAAGGATTTACTACATGAATGAAGCTTTCAACTGTATGATATAGACGCGGCATTATATTGATAGCAACTTTAGATTCTTCATAAGACTGGTAAATTTTCTTGATGCGATCACCATAGATGTCCACCCACCATTCATCATTAACTGAATCAGCTTTAGTGTGATATTCATGAGAACCATACACCACACCGCTTCCAATAATAGGCGTATAATGTCTTACAAAATGACGCAAGGTTGGAGAGAAATAAACTGTAAGTTTGTCATTATATTTCTGAATAACCAACTTATTTTTGTCCGCCATAATTTTCTCTCCATACTTCTTACCCACAGTCTCATTCCATCGTTTTACTAACTCAATAAGTGATAAAGGTTGAACACCACGCTTTTTCAAAATGATGCGTTCTTCGCATTCTACAACATCTTCATCAAATATTTTAAATCTATAATGAAATTTGTTGATTCGATTTGAATAAACTTTTTTAACATTTGCAGTAGCAATTGACGTTAGATGTAGTCCATGACCAAAACCAAGATGTGGATAGAATTCACTATCCAACCTCAGCGTAAGACCTTTAGTAAAAGAATGAAAGCGGAGGAACTGTCTCCCACTCCAACGATAGATAGTAAACTCATAAGCTTTCTGATTTTTATTCTTCATGATGGAAGTATTACCACTGTTGAATGCCTTAATAATTTTCTCATTCCCAAATGGCTCACAAGAATCTGATTTTATCTGAATCCATTCATAGTTCCACTTTCCATCTGATGTTAAATTGTATGGGAACTGGAATGCATTATTCATCGTTATTCCATCATGGGTGCGAGGAGTCAATATCATTTCTTCCAAATCATTCACATTCTGAATATTGCTATCATAGCAAATACTAGAAACGCCAACCTCCCATTCACCTTCTAAATGCAGTGGGCGATTTAATTCTACTCGATAGTCTGATGGTTTATTTTTGGGAAATTTATTCATAGAAGCATTACTGGGCAAGTAGATTAGAAACGAGTCCTTATTTTCACTTTCCATATTATTCACATTGGAAAAATATATTAGCATACGTTTGCATTAACTCTTCATTCGGAAATGGAGTGTGATACTTGTCACAGCATCTTTATGAAAAGGAATCAACGCACCAGCATCATCATAAATGGCAATATCAATTTGTGGGATGTAGTTTGATTTCAGCTTTGTATAATGCACTTTCTTGAAAGTATGCTCAGATAAAATACTGCAGCTTTTTGGCTGGTATGGTATCATTGCTAGCAATGGAGCTTCAACATCTCCCACACGTACATCTTCACCAATATTGGAATATATCTGAAAATAGTTAATACGACGCGATAGCGACATGTCTGCGCTAGCTTTGGTTACAGTACCACTTTTAAAGATATTTTGATCAAAACCCAAAATGTCCATTAGAGTTTTATCCATAATTAGTTCAACACCTTTTCCACTTATAGTGAGAGACAAAGTACCTTCTTTTTCAGAAAATAAAATATGTTGGTCATTAATCACTTCATTTAAATAATCTACAACCAATTTAATCGAAGTAATAATGCGAGGCATCAACACTCTTGTTTCATGTAAGATACCACCTAAAGGCTCTACACACTTTCTGTATAAAGATACGGTCCATTCTGTATCAAATTGATTTGACCTTTCACATGGTAAATGTTGCATATCAGATTTTCCATGAACAGCTGCAGAACGATGTCGTAAGAACTGATGAAAATCTTTTGAACAAACTAATACTAGATCATCATCATTTAATTTGCTTATTGCAATATGATTAGATGATTTAATATAAGTCAATGTTGCCACTTGTTTGCCATCAACTCGAAGGAGATAATTAAATTTCTTCAATAATGTTTCAGGAGTCATGTTTGTCTTTCTTGGCTTAATCACAATCTTCTTCACCAACGTCTTCTCATTTCTTGGAATAAGATCTACATAATAAGCTTCCTCTCGATATATTAACTGTTTATGACCACTTATGTGGTAATTAACGTTAAAATTATCATAGCTTGTTAAGGCGTTAGCGAGGTAGCCTAAATCATTTCTTAAACTTGGACTTAAACCAACAATCCAATCTTTCTCAACTACATGATGTACATAAGTATAATCATCATTGTGCGGAGTAAATTGGACAATATGTTTACACGCTTTATTCAAGAAATCATATATAAACTTTTTACATGATAAGAGATCTTTCTTTGACCACTCTGGAATGTATACTCGGCACCCCTTTTCACATTGATAAGCAGCTGTACGCCTCATATTAATAGTCATCACCTCATGATCAAAAGTATAGACACAGTTGCTATAAACAAGTTGAGTGACACCCACTTCCCAATTCCCATTTAGCTGTTGTGCATGATCAATGGGAGTAGAAAAGAGTGCGGCTCGATTGCTAGTAAATCTCTTTGTAGCCGCATTGCTAAGCAAAATATGATAAAACGACATTTTTATATTGCTAATCTGCAACTTTGCATAACATCATGAAGACTTGGATTTTGGACTCTCTACAATATATCAGAGTTGATCGTGATGGAAACGTACATTTCAAAAATTCTCATGGTCATACATCAAGAGGAATTACATTAACATGGCGACAATTTGTCAACCTCAATGATATCATGAGGGATTTGGAATATTTTGAAACATTAAGATTCATCTCCTTGGGTGATCAAGTTTGGCTTCAACATTACAGAAATGAAATTCAAATCTACCATTCTCATTCCGCAAACTGTTTCTCATTTCGCAAATACAATTGGGAGAAGTATAGAAGATACATACATCGCTCCATCATGACATTTATTCGTCGTGAGCTCATCGCCCTACTATGCAAATCTTAATCAGATATGATTACCACGCACCATGAGTTGGAAATTAGATTCCCTACAACGTATTGAAACGGATCATGATCGAAACGTCTATTTCAAAGATTCAACTGGAAATGTGAGAAGAGAGTTTGTTTTATCTTATCGTCATTTTCAATCTCTACATCATATCATGAAGGACTTGAAATACTTCTATATGAAAAGACATTCACGTATTGGAAATCGCATCTGGCTGCGCGTCAACAATCGGCGAATTCAACTCTATCATTCCCAACTTCATACTAACTTCACATTTCATCAAGGTAGTTGGGAAAAGTATAAAAGGAAGGTACATCGCTCAATTTACTCATTCTTTCATCATGAAGCGCCATCGCTACACCATCGTCAACATTCTCCGTCGCTTCAGACTCTACACCAAAATCGATCTCACAACATTACACCAACAGCTTCCAAACAGCAAGTATTACCCGGCCGTCCTCAAATGTTAGTGGTGAAGATGAACAATTCACGGAATCTTCAACTCTTCCCAAATGGGACTGTACAGATTCTCGGCGCCCTTTCTCATTCATCGGCGCAGTCAATGCGCTTAGAGCTACAAAGACTACTACGTCGGATATGGAAGAGGGAGAGGTGTGTGATGTCGAATCTGACTGTGGACAATATGGTGATCTCTACTCAATTGAGTGACAGTCTATCATTTTTGAAGATTCATACCAGCAGTTACAGTTTGTGTTATGAACCCGAACTTTTTCCTGCAGCTCTCATTAGTTGTTGGTTACCTGTGCATGTGGCAATCTTTCATGATAGTAAAGTGATCATTACTGGACTAAAATCTCATGAACAAGCAAATATGATCCTAGACTATCTCATTGAGTATGTACGTACCCAGCGGATTGTAAAATAAAAAACAATTTTTCCAACATGATGTTTTTATTTCAAATCATGATAGAACTTACAAATCATTTTTTCATTAGAGGATGGATTACATGAAAAGTTTTGAATAACAGATGCAAATCGAGATACATGTAAACGTTTTAAGATGAAGTACAGTACAAAAGCACCACACGTTGATGAAAGTGGATGTTGTAGTATGCGTTCATTTCGCTGATATTGACGCGTATGTTTTCTCAACCACTGCTGTGTTGGTATATTTGGAGGTTGAGCAAGAGAGTCAAATAGTTCACCACGTCGGTCTTCTCCAATAAAGATCGCTTTCCAATGCTCACCGCCTAAATTCTGTGAATGAGTGTTTAGCACAATAAAGATGGGATAGTGATTTACTGCAGGTGGTAAGGTATCGAGTGAATAGACATTATCGAAAGCTTTCAACGTCGCTTCGTCTGCATTACGCTGCACTTTAGTCTTAATATCGTCAGCAGTCAACCAACTCATTAACGATTATACTGAAGAATCACGTCACGATACTTTGTAATTTCAATATTTGAATCGAAGACTGCATAAATTAATACATTGATCGTCTCAGGTAGTGTTCTTTTGAACGTCAAATCCAAACGAATATTATGAGGCACGTTCGCTTGACGATAGGGTGCACTAATATCGCTGTCAGCAGTCAAATCAAATGCATAAATAGTATATCCACTCTTAAACTCTTTCATAGTCAGTCCGTTGGTATCATCCGTATTGTAAAAGCCAAAAACATCCATAAAATCAACATAACTGCGCATAAATTGATCCGCAGCAAAATCTGGTTTGTAGGGTGGACCAGGATGACTCACACCATTAACACGTAAAGCAATTTCACTTAACTGATTGTGTTTAAAATTGAAAGGATTCTTCTTTATATTACCATTAAATGCATCATTTTCAACCATTGCCACCATGAGGAGCTTCGGTGCTTCCGATGGAAAGAGGCCATCTTTCATGAAACTCTTTTGATCTTTCGGAATTGTAAAGGTGAGAAGCTTTGTATGCTGAACGGGGTAAATGGCATTTTGGCGGTTAAGGCCTTCAGCATGCCCTCTAATGACACTTGGATTCGGTACTACTCGACGAATGTAAAGTGCAATATCTTCCACATGAATTCTAAAATTGTCAACTTTACCAAATGCATTCAGCGCAAATTCAGGCTTATTCAATGTCAGCTTGAGTCGCATGCTGGTATTACACAGTAAAAACTTTGACTGTCTAAAGAAGTCTAAATTCAGCGGACCATATAGCTGACATACTCTACTATCTTTAATCATAGCAGATCGCTTTACAAAGCCACTGTTTGTTTCAACATCAAATTTTCCTGCTTCATCTCTGTACCATCCCATGGCTTCCATATGACTTTTTTGTGCTGCTGGATGAAACTGTGATACATGATTGAAATATGATTTATAGGGATAATCGCTTTGACCACCTTCCACTTGCTGCTCTCCAATCGTTAGAGAAACATCACGAAGTAATGTAGTCAATGGTAAATTGTTCAGTCCAACTTTATGTGCATCGTCAATAGCAGTTCCATCTGCTTGCTGAATTCTAAACCTCAAATCAAGCATCGCATAACTCAAATCTATGTAGTCATCACTACCACCAGGAATAACAAATTCAATGGGGCCAGCATTCTCAGCTGTTCGAGGATGATAATCTACAATACTTGAACTAAGAATATCTGTCTGTATGGCTTGTTGATCGAACAAACAAAAACCGGAAGTTTTACACTCCATGATTAGAAGTTATAGCAGCGTCGTCGTTTAGCGCCTGATGAATGATTAGAGCCTCTGCGACGTTTGCGTGAATGCCTTTTGACTGAAGATCGCACCTTCCCAGCTCCGCGATGTTTCCTCCTTCCTTTATTCATTCGTTTAGGTGATTTCTTTCCTTGAGTAATACCAGCAAAGGTCTGCTTCAATGTTTTTAAACCGCGTTCCTTCCCACGATTCAACAAACTGCTCTTAAAACTTCTACCTCTGGAAAGATCACTAGCAACATCACCAGCAAAGCCAACGGCATTACTTAAAACATTTCGTTTTAAAGATCTACCGACATTGGATATGAGAGGTGCTACAACAGATTTCAGTGCACCAAGTATGCTACCTCCACGTTGGCGGCGAGCACCGATGTAAATTTGTCCTCCGCCACTTACATAGGAGGGTCGTGAATAAAATGAGGCAGTTGGATTCATAGCTCAAACCCTAAACATTGTTAGTTACAACTTTGCATGAATCACTGTCGATCACTTAGATGAAAGATGTCGGCACGACGCATCCAAGAGTTCATACTTGAAGGATAACCAGTCCATTTAACAAGACACCATTCTTCACCTTGCCGTTTTTTACATCGAATGATTTTCTCTACCAAATATGTTTCACTTTCAGTGACTACCTCAATCTCATCGCGGTAAAAGCTACCCTCAATTTCTTCATTATCGTAATCTTTCAACTTGTAGGTGGTCGGAGAGTCTTTTTGATTAATCCTTGATACTGTAAATACCTCCTCTGTCCAATTCGGGAGGTACCCTTTAGCAAAAACACTTTTCACTTTTGAGATACGAACTTTATCGCCAATTTTCACATCACTTTTCACATGAGTGCGTTTACGTTGGAATGATTCGCGCACTTTATCTACATTGTCAGCATTTACATCTACTGGTCTGAGTCCAATAGAACGATGGATAGAGTGATTGTAGGCATGGAGTGTATCTTGTAGAACCTTTGTCCAATTTTGTGTCAAGTTGGCAGTAAAATGTCGCCACAAGCGATTTTTTAATGTGCGATTAAAACGTTCAACGAGTGCAGCTTTATAAGCGCTCTTTACACTAAACAACTCAATGTCATGCCTCTCAAATAATCTTGTCACATGCTGATTTTCAAACTCTTTTCCTTGATCACTCTGAATTCTTTTTGGAATGCGACCTTCTCGAAAAATTGTTTGGAATGCTTTTGCTACTCCTTTCCCTTCTTTAGTTTTTAAAGGTTGAGCCCACGCATAACGCGAGAAAATATCAATGACGGTTAAAATAAAATTATTGCCCGAGTTATGTTTTGAAATGGAGGCAACATCGCACAAATCTGCTTGCCACTGTTCATCGATGTCATGAACAATATAATGGCGGGTGCGGTACTTCTTTTTCGCTTGTTTGTGGAGTGTATAGGTAGCCTGACCCTTTAACCATCGTTTCACTTGTGATTGTGGAAGACCACTCGCTTTTGATAATTTCTTGATAGATGCAAATCCTGCCGGATGTTTTACATCATAATAGATTGATTTCAAACGTTCAGTCGATGACGACTGACTCTTTTTCCTCCTTCTCATCTTTTTGTTTTCTTCCCTTTCTACATTTACAACAACTGCAGCATTTAGCTTTAGCGGTTTTGCGATCGTGTTCACATTGCTTAGGGGTTTCATTATGAGAGCTGGCGCAGCAAGTGCAAGTGACAACGACATTCACCTCTGGCGGCTCATTACATGGCAAGCAACACATCTGCTTCATATTAATAGTCTGAGAACATGTATTTCCTAGGAGGAGCTGTTTTACGTTTTACTTTTACCAGTTTTAGTGGCGATGTAGATCTACGTCGAGTTCTTCCTCTTGTTTGCTTAGTGAGTGTGGGAGGGGATGTAGCAGGTGACGCCTTAAACCAATTTGTTGGCATTTTCATCGTCTGAGGTATTGGAGTAGTAGCCACTGTTGAATCAAGTTCTTTCAATGTCTCATTATTTAAAGCAAATTTTGGCACATTATGCTTTTTCAATAGTTTAAGAAAGTATGACCAACCAGGTGGAACATAGCCCTGACGGCGCTTTCTACGTGTCGCATACTGAATCAAGTCTTCATAACGTGAAGCATCAATCACTTTATTTTCATCTGTAATGATTTCTCCTCTATCATTTACATTGAGATGGGGCTCAATACTGTTGAAAAGAGATATGGCATGTGCGCGAGATGCTAAAGGTGTAGCAGTCGATACAGAGTCACGCATCTTATTCTTCAAGTTTTTCAATTGCTCAACAGTTTCCGATTGTAATAATACAGCACGATGTGGATCTTTGATGTGAACATTTTGCTGATAATCTATTTCTTTCCTATACATTTGATTTGCAAGAGGTTGCTTTACTTGCTGCATGGCAGTCAATTGTACATATTCATCCTGAGGAATAACAATCATGCGAGAATAAGAACTCATAGTTTGTAGATAATCATGGGAGTTTTCAAAATATCACTTCGAAATCTAAATTCTTCCGGACACTCTTGCGTAAAGTCAATGAATAAGTAACCGTATGGTCTTTCAGTAGCTGCTTGAAAAATTTCAATTAAGGCTTTTGATCCTCTGGGTGCAACTTGTCGCGCTAAAATTTCAAATTGACTTTTATCTCGCGGATTCTTGAAAATAGCATAATAGTGTGTATTCAGGTTTCGTGTACGAGCTTCTTTTCCATCAGGAAACAAATTTTGTGTGATATAGATGATAAAACACCTTTTATGATGTGCTGCGCGAGTGAACATATCTGTAACATCTTTTGAATTCTTACTTTCTTTTAATAAATCATCCAATACAACAACATCATTAGACTGAAGTTTATCCACTGGAATAATTCCTTCATGTCGAATAAAGTTGCGACTTTGCAATTCCTGAAACAGCGACGGTTGATAAATACCATAACACCAAATCACTCGATTGATAGGTTCCTTAAACAACTCCCTTCTTTTATCCAATAAATTCAGCGTGAAAACAGTTTTACCTGCATGAGATGGACCTGATACAGTCAGAACTTTATCACATTGAAGTCTGAAATCCATTTTATTACTTTGAGATTCAACATTTGCATAATTAACGCTTAGAGCCAAAGATATTACCCAATAGGTTGCCCACGGCAGGAGCTATCATTGGAAGTATTGCTGAAAGGAAACCGCCCTTTTGTATTAGAGTTTTCCTCTTTCTTTGAAGGGTGACTTTAGGATTGGAGATGAAACGCAATTTCGTAGCATATCGCTTAAGTAACTTTCGTTGTTTTGGCGCTAATTTCTTCGTCCTCAACTTCCTCACATGAGAAATAATTTCACAAATGAATTTATCGTTAGCATGTCGTATAGCATTGTATCGCTGATTTGCTTTCATTCGTCGGAGAGCTTGAATGGCTGAAGAAAACTTTTGACTTTTACGTTTCGCCATTTTACGTTTCGCCATTTTCCGTGTTAGTCTTTGCTAAAACCTAACTTTACCACATTTGCATAGGTACTAACTATTGCGACATAAGTGACACTCGAAATGAGCAATATCACAGTGGTTACATTGGCAAAGTTGAATGCAATTACGTATGAAACAGCGTTGACAAAAAGCATGCTTACATCTCTTGAAGATGCGCTTTTCATTTCCATCCTTTCGCTTACATACATCGCAACACATAGTTTCACCGTTACTGATGTCTATAGCAAGTCTTTTTGAAGATATGAATTTGCTAGCCTTTTCTAAATAATAGACGCATGTACAGAAGGAATATACTTCGAGAGTGAGCAGACATAGCTCGAAAACCAGTTGTGCTACAATCAAGTACCACTGCATTTTCAATTTTTCTTTATGGAAAGTTGAATGTGAATATCTGAAATCGCTTCAATCACTAGACTGCTACCATGATGGTTAAATGCGTTAAGACGTTCAGCAATTTTTATCATATGTCTTTTAAAAAATTCTTGGGGTGATCTACCACTTCCATTGAATAAGAAGCAAAATGGAAAGAGCGACTTTCCACCTCTTCCTTTCCAAAATGACTAAACTTAATTTTCGCAACTAATCGCGCCATGATAATGCTATCAGAGAATGTATTCATTAACTCTAGAAATAGAGTGCTAGCATCATCAACCACTGCTTCGATGTCGGTCTCATCTTTATGAAATTTTATCACATAATCTTGAACAGCTCCTTTTAAACTTTGCCTATGAAAACGTAATGTTCCGCAGTCGTTTGAGAAAGACATGATCGCCCTTTATCTATCCCATCCATTGCATGAAAACAACAACTCTTCTCATAGTAACATTTATTGAATAACGGTAACAAGCATGCATTATAAATCAATGGTTTGAAAGAGATAAAATAGATACAGCTGATAACTATCATACAGCGAGCAATGATAACCATACAGGACTTTGGCAGTGTTGAGGTAAGGAGGAAAGAAGCATTGGTTATGAACGTAGCTACTACAACGAACAGACAAAATAGGAACACACAAATCCTTAAAACGTTTCGTGACTTCATGATAATGTTGATTCACTCTACTATCCCAAGGCGGGAGCAAAATATCATCAATGATTAGATTGGGAAATACTTTCCTCTCCTTACCAGGATTATTACAAAAGATGCGTATAACATTGAAAGCAGCTAACCATCGTTTAAAGTCAATAAGAAGAGCAGTCTCACAAGAAAAGCCATAGTCTTGCAAATATTTCAGATTAAGTCCATGAATGTGTTTTCTCGCCCATTGATCAACATTGGGATCGCAGTTGGCATGTTGATGATAGACACTAACAATCTGATATGTCCAATTGTTCATAGCAATAGCACTGAGCTCCTGTACAGGTTCACCCTCACAATCCATAAAAATGATGATAGAAGCCTAAAACGGAAATTTACACATCAAAGGAAACGTTCTATAACATATTACAAAATGAAGAATTACATCGATGCTTTTCACGACAAAATACACAAATGATATGATGGCAACGAAGAAGTAAAATGTATCTAATAAGACCACGTCTACGACACTCAAAGCACATAAGCGAATTGTCATAGGGTAGAGTTAGGAAAGGACTAGCAATTCTCCTTCTTTGATTTGCGTTTTGATGTAGCATTCTTCTCCGACTTGCGCTTCGTACCACTGCTGTTAAGGATTTGATCAATTATGTCGTCCACGTTGGGTGGTTTCGGAATATATAGGATGGATTCCATATGCATGGAGAGAGAGGCTATTTTATTATCCTTGTGTCGACCATAATATAGCCCATTCACTTTGAAAAGGATATCCCAAGTACCTTCTCCGAGCTCATCACATCTGATGGGTATTGAATGATCTCCATCCTTCTTATAGTAAGTACACCAATGTGATACCGGTAGGCAAATGTGATTACCATCCCAAATCTTTCTATAGGGAGTATCCTTGTCATCTCTAGCCTTCCACTCTTGAGCAAGAGGAGTAGGAATGTCCATATTTAATGTCACGTACTCCTCAATAGTATCAAGTTGGTGGCGAATGTACGGACTCACGGGGATCAGTATGTAGTCCCCATACTGATTGTGCATTATCTTGACATCCGTGGAAGGGAGCATTCCCGTTTGGAGTACTACGCTATGATCATCATAACGCAAGGCTTGTTTAAATTTACGCTGTAGCGGTGTAGGATTATGTACCTTGGTTGTTTCTTCCACTGGCCTCAGTTGTAGATGATCTGACCGTAGCGAACTTTGTAACGTTTGACCGCCATTTTGTCCTACTAGTGCAGTAGATGGAGTAGATGCCTGAAAATGAAAAAAGATTGTATTAAGTTTACGTTCAAGGGAGGAGAGGGAGGGAAGTAGCGACTTACCATTTTAGTTGGATAATAGAACAGGGAACTAGGGAGAGAGAAAATGTGCGTCCGTCACTCGTGTGATTCAACGATGGAATGATTCTCGCTGTGGAAGGCTCGCTATTTATAAAGAAATGCTTGATTCTCATTGGATGATGATCCTCATTGGACAATAACATCAAGTTGATTCCAAATCTGGCATCCGTTTACCAATCCGATACTTCGTTTTGAAGCTACAGCCCAAAACGTCCCAAATTCTAACTCTGTCGTTTTTCACCAATGTCCCAAAATCTTAAATGGCGTCTCACATCTAAACGAAGGCAGATACGAACAAGCCGATTCTTTCACTGAATTTGTCTCACTCTTAGCTTTCAAACGAGCTATCGCACGACAAAATCCGTCCACTGGAAGCCAAAATCGAAGCAAGCTGTCCAGGGGGGGGGACGTCAGCCGAAATTTTTTTCTCTCCGATTTCGCTGGAAACATCCTTCCTAACCCAAAATTTCACGTAGATTCCGAATCTGGCCTCCGTTTTCTCATCCGATGCTTCGTTTGGGCGCTACACACCAAAACGTCCCAAATTCTAACTCTGTCGTTTTTCGAAAAATGTTGAAAATTTTTTCTCACCGATTGCCTTGAAACTCACCCTACCGATGCAGAATTTCACGCTGAATCCGAATCTGACCTCCGTTTTCTCATCCGACCACTCCTTCCACTCGAAACAACCCATTTTACAACCCAACATTCAGCAGATTGCACCAAAAACATCACACACTATAGCCTCAAGACTAATCCTGGCGGTCGCCCACGTCAACCAGGCGGTCGGACCAACTCACCTGAGTCTCACACTCTGTCGTTGCAGGGGGGGGGACGTCAGCGAACATGTTGTGAACGTGGACCCACCTGGCCGGCACACCACGACAGACCACAACCTCTGTCGTTCCAGAGGGGGGGGGACGTCAGCGAACATGTTGTGAACGTGGACCCACCTGGCCGGCACACCACGACAGACCACAACCTCTGTCGTTCCAGAGGGGGGGGGACTCAGACACGAAGCACCACGGCGGCCGACCACAACCTCTGTCGTGCCAGAGGGGGGGGGGACTCAGCGATGGCGGCCATCTTGCGCGGTCCAGAAGTGGAGTTTTGCTTACTACTCGCTTCAATAGAGACATTCCGAAGCAGCATTTACGATACAAATTAGCAAGCTGCAAATTCCAACGCATGTCATGAGAAAAGATGATACGTAGAATTTTGAGGTGATCGACATGTTCGATAATTGTTCCGTTGATAACAATATCATACAAGAAATATGAGAAGCCTTCCTGGAGAAAGATACACATTTGGTCTTATCAACGTTTATAGTGAGGCTTTTGGAGGCAGCCCACATACAAAAAGCATCGACAATAAGCTTAAAAGTAGGCACATCATTAGTATCATCAATAAAATGGACTAAAGTGATATCGTCCGCGTATATAAAAAGTTCGTATTGTAAAAAGTTAGTAGGTCATTTATGTGCAGCATGAATAAAAAAGGGTCGAGAATCTATCCCTGGAGCACACCACTCGTTTTCATCTGAAAGTCTTCGACAGGCAGTCAAGAAGTTTGAGTTGACTGATGGAGTCAAATACCTTACGAAAATCCACAGCAAGGGCATCGACAAAAATATAAATATGTGAAGAAATGTGCCCCAAAATTGGAAAACGCAGCGCAAGTATTGCATTAGCACATCCCCAAAACGATATCGTACAAAGCCTAATTGCCTATGGTCGAAATCTAGACTGAGGGAAGGAAGAAGGACAAAATCCCGTATGATCCGTTTCAAAATTTTGCTTAAAAATAGCAGCATAGAAATAGGTCTGAAATCATTTGGAATTGGGGTAATGTTTGCACACTTCCAAGAATGAGGGAAAACTGCTTCTTGTAAACACGTATTGTGAATTGCGGTGAAAGGGAATGCCATAACATCAGCAAACATCCTAATAAAGTATCCCGGCAAACCATCAGGCCCTTTCGAATTGGACTTGCAGCTTTTGACAATGGAGACAATTTGAGTTTCGCTAATGGGAGCACTAGAGGAGGAACAAGCACTCTGGGGACCACTAGTACGACAAAGCCTACAAAGCTACACAACTAGCCTACAAAGCTGTCTGATTCCGCAGGTGAGAAAGATGAGAGAATGTGATGATTAAGCTCATTAGCTTTGTTCATATCTACGTTCACTGCATTGTGCGATTTCAACTGTGAATGTATAGATTTCCATTGAGCAGAGGTGGACCACGAAGAGCGAGAAAAGTGTCTCATCTTTGCTTTTGTGGCACCATTGAAATCACGATCATGTCTGATGATTTTATATCCTAGTAAAGAGAGAGCATTGTCGTCAATGGAAGGGTCTAACCACGATTCGGTTATGCATGCTATGTCAGGATCAAAAGTAGATGTTCGAATACGAAGGTCATCAATTTTGCTAAAAATTGAACGAGAGTTGAACAGGAGAACAGAGGGAGACAAATAACGTGGACTTGACGGCTTACGTAACTTGATGATGTCAGATGACTGGTTGGGGCGTTTCTAAATGTGATTTTAGGTAGGAGGCTGAGGCGATAGTGGTTGAGGGAGAGGAGTGAGAGGGGATGCGCGATCGCTGAGAGGCGTACGTAGGGCGAACTAGAAGCTCATGATACCAAAGACAGCGTCTTCTTTTGCGGGAGATAGGAAGAGGCACAGTCCTGTCGCGAATGTGCAGAAGTTCCGACCGGGAGTACTGTCGGCGAGGAGTTGACATGGAAATAGCAACTGTTAATATGGGAAATACGAGGCGGCGGCTTTGTGACAGAAGAATAGCACATTGATGATTCAACAGATAAAATTTGAATTTCCTTGATAATTTTGATAATCCATGATGAGCAAGATCACAAATGGTATCAGGTGAAAAGGCAGGCGATGAGGAAACATTCGATGTAAAGTTCGACGGTAAATGATAAGGAAAACTAAATAAAATAATGAAGATGCCAAATTGCAAATGAAGCCAGAACGAGCAGTGCATGGATGCGTATTGTCGCAACGGCGGCTGACGAGGTTGAAAAACATGTGGTGCCTTTCTCGTGATATTCTGTGAGTATTAGATGCTGAATAGATGGGGAGATAAAATACATCTGTCTTCGAATACATAATTTCTAACTGGTTGGTCATTCCCAATAGCATTGGTTTCAAGGGAAAGGTTAAGTGTTCAGGAAAGTCCATGTTTCGCATGTTACCACAATTTCCAATAGATAACCCAAAGCATCAATTTTTTGGGAAAAATCATAAAATTTATTGCAGATTTCTGTCTTCTGATGTGCCATGAGTAGGCGAAAATTTAGGAACTTAATACGACCTATAAATAGTGCGACTTTTCTTTTTTTCATATGATTAACATGCTATTTTCACACTCTGTATGGATACGGTTTTCTCACATATTAAGTCTATACATCGCATCAAGATGTGAAGTTAGTAATCGCATTGAAATTCTATGTAGACTATATAGGTGTTTATCAGATATCAATCGTCTACCTGCGTACATTTGCCCAGCCTGTGTAAAAAATGGAAATTAGCCGCGTAGGACCACTGATCGTTATTGAAATTATTCTGGATTAATCTCTTTTTTGATTGACAATAATGGTGAATATAAACTTAATTAATGCAGGAATTCAGTTTTAGTTATCATGTCTTAAGAAACAGTACACATTTCTCTATACTCGGTCTGAGATTGTATCATCGTTATTTGAAATATATCATCTCGTAATCATCTACTGATATTTAGTAATGATGGTAATTGTGAAAATAACAACTGAGAAACAGAGTGACAACTGCAGCTGTTGATTGCAAAATCCTGGGATTTCAATATCACTTCATTAGTATGTATTATGTAACGCATAATTTAAACTTAATCTCAGAAACCAAGCTATTCAGATTTTATGATATTTTATCACTTTTGATAATAGGATCCGGGTGCTTGAGAAAACCCGCGTATTTGCAATCCCTCATCACGACATCTCATTTAATGTCCTTGTATTTCGATCCTAAAACTCACAGGGAAGCCCTTTGTTTTAAATTCACCTAAGGATCAAGCCGATGTCAAAAGAAATTATCATTCCATGATCGAATGTACTGCTTTCCTTGGATGTTAATTTCAAGGTCGGAGTGCACATGCCCACCTCTATTCGTTTTGCACTCCTATTCGTGGGCCTAAATATATGGTTAAAATTTTCGAGGTGGACAATTGATCATACAAACATCTTTTTGAGATTCAAATAACAAATTTCTTTACCCTTGTTTGTTCTCCTTTCCAGGTGACAAAGAAAAGATCCAGCAAATGATGCAAATGGCGTGGACCTTCACAAATGATTCTCTATGCACAACGTTGTGTCTTCAGTGGGAACCAGAAATCGTCGCTTGTGCTCTCCTCTACCTTGCCACAAAACTAAGCAAGTTTGAGATCGAAGACTGGGAGAACAAAGAGCGCTCTAGTTCGTCCAAGAAATGGTGGGAACACTTCGTAGCCGGCATGAGTCTTGAAGTGATGGAAGATATTTGTCACCAAATTCTTGATCTCTATTCGAAGCCAGCAGGTGGTGCAGGCCTCACGGCGCCCGGGTCCGGTGTAACAGTTTATTTTTACTCCCTGACAAAATTTACTCCCCTAGTAAATTTGGCCTAGAATATTCTACTCCCTAGTAAATTTAGCCTATCCGATGCAGTTTGACTCGCTGATTTCAAATCTGTCATTGTTATCCCACAAAAACCCAGTTTTTGCTCAGTAAATGCGATTTTACGTTTTTGAAGTCAGTTTGTGAAGTTAGCGGAACCATTTTTTGTTACTGACTACTGTTTTCTTCAATTCATGCTAGTCCCATCAATTTGAGGTTCCTAAGAACGAATCTGCAATCAGAATTGTGAAATTCTGTCTCATATCAGAGATACTGGGGGAGTAAAAATATCCTAGGAAAAATTTACTGGGGGAGTAAAAATTTCCTAGGCAAAATTTACTGGGGAGTAAAAATTTCCTAGATAAAATTTACTGGGGAGTAAATTTTGTCAGGGAGTAAAAATTGACTGGCACACTGGCGCTCCCCGTGCCTCTCTGCAACCCGCATCCTCATCAACCGCAATATCCATGGACTCATCCACAAACTCTCGCCGAAAACAAAAGGCCGATTCTAGCATGGCTTCTAGTGCTTCAAGCGTCTCAGAATCGATTGGTGTTCAGGCAGGAGGCGGTCGCTCTGGGAGAGCATCTCGCGGCTCGGCCATTCCATCCACTGTACCGGCGGTCTCCTCTTCAGCTGGCTATCCTGTGCAGCAACATTCATATAGCTCTTACACAGATCCTGGAATTGCTGCAGGCATGCCGCAGGATCAGGCCAGTCAATATTACGCTGTTTTCGCGCGACAACAACAAGCTGCTGTAGCAGCCGCAGCTGCTGTTTATGGTGGAAGTTCGGCATACGGACAGGGTTATGGGCAAGCCCCACCCGGATCCTATTCCAATCAGACGAGTGGACAAGTGAGAATGTCTGGACAAAGCAAGATGGGAAATCAGAGTGGACAAAACTCTAGCTCGTATACTAATCCATCTGTGAGAATCACACAACGTCGATAGGGTTGACAGATAGAGTTTGTATTCATTTTGTTAATATATCCGTTGTCTACGCATCCTTTTTAATCTTTATACCGGAACGCATTAATTCAAATCCTGTGAATACGAATTCTCCAGTTTTTGGTTGAAAAAGCTAATATTTAGCTAAATTTAAGCTAAATTTAAGTCTCAGAATTCGTCCAAAATTGGAAAGAAACATTTTGGGGAGATATCTATATTTTTCGAGATTGAGCAGAAGTTTGTTTCGAGTAAAGCCTTCATCTAATTT
Organism: Prostheceraeus crozeri; assembly: GCA_907163375.1. Classification (NCBI taxonomy): domain Eukaryota; kingdom Metazoa; phylum Platyhelminthes; order Polycladida; family Euryleptidae; genus Prostheceraeus; species Prostheceraeus crozeri. Next base: position 31,731 of record CAJQUW010014919.1, read on the forward strand.
TATCTATTGGTCATAATTTCATGGAACTCTCTGATGATGTCCTCAATTAGCCATTCAGTTTTGTTAACAGCTACTCACTTTTTTATCTGAAACCACCTCGACGAGAAAACAGGCCCATATTGTATCGTTGCACACGTATACTGATTTAAATTTAGTTCAAGTTCTTTTTTGAGACATCATCTGAGCGCTGCTACGTTGCCGAAGTTACATCGTTTGCAGATAGGTTGACGGGGAAATTAAGGTTTCAAGTATATGACCATGATACAATAAATTCCAATATGATTGTTGGATTATTGCCAGCTCCAAAAGCAAGTCCACTAGGTGAAATTGCCACGCATAATTGCGGTGCACCCCATTGCAAACATACGTGGTTAAGTGCAGTTTATACTTCTACGCGCGTACATAAGCGCTGCACCAAGAGTCAGCAATCACGTGATGTGTATCAAATCATCGGAAATGTTTATGAATACGCGCGCGGCGAGTTCACGCGTCGTCTCACGGTTGCCGCTTAAGCCACTTATCATGAACCGCTTAGAATGTTCTGTCTTCCCTGAGCATGAAATTTACGTCCTATCATGCTGTTTGGCATAGAGTAAGTATAAGCTTATTTTTCATTTTGGGCAATTTCAATCCTGAATAAAAACCCTTTAATTTTGAGAGAGAGATATGAAGAAGATCAGTGGAAAATAATAATAATAGGCGTTTATTCAAGAAACAAGATAAAACATCCTCCAAATGAGAAGCGTGGAGGATAAACTGACTACAAAGATATTACACCATCAAATTGTATCATTAAAAAGTTTAGAACAACAAAATATGAAACCATTGGTAGCACGTGTGGCAAAATTATTCGGCCGCTTCTAGCGGAAACTTTCGGCAACAAATCAAACAACACATGATTGAGATTGCTTAAAATTTTTCAGTAATTCGCATCTTTCCTGTAAATTCAACATAGAACGATTGGTACAGCTAACTTAGATGTTTTGAAGCCGTGAATAATTTTAAAAGCTCTTCTACAAAATCGAATCAATTTAAACCAATACCTGGTTTTACAAAAACTTGAGAAGCATAATCAATGCAAGATCGAATTTTTGTGTTATACACTTCAACTAATTCATCGTGTGATAACAGGCCTTTTAAAATTCGTAGTACATACAAACGTTTTGACAGCTTGCCGCAATAAAAAAAATCAAAATGACTTGACCACTTCAATCTGTCATTAAAAACGAGACCCAGAATTTTCAAATGGCTAACATTTTCAAGGACTGGTATTTTTGGAATTGACTGAGCAATTGTGAAAACATTTAAAACTTTCGTCTTATTATAATTATAATGCTCATTTGATTAATGAAACACCCGCGCGTACGAAAATTTGATAGTTCTTGATAGCTCAGTGTACTTTGGTCATCAGAACAACTTTTATAAACTGGTAGCTACCACTAGCGTTACATCGTCGGCATGCTTGATAACCGTAATGTCAGGGTGACAAGCATATGATACGTGGACATGAAAATTGCGAATAAATGAGGGCCCAAAATTGATCCTTGCGGAACACTAGTGATATTCGTGAAGGAACTGTCAGTCGAGCCAAGCTTGACACGCTGTTTTCTACACTTCACGTTATCGTCTCTAACGCAAAAAGTATACTTTGTCCGATTTGCATAAATTTTTGCATATGTGTAGGAAATATACTCAAATACGTATCTCTGAAGTTTTGTGACATTGATTCATTTTTTCAGATTTTAGACAAATTCGAAAACGTGGGAAGAGATAACCCATAAGTATCTCGAACTTTTGTAGCACATTCGTCAACTTGGCTGTTATTCTTTCTTCAACTTGGAAAATCAATTCCTTGATGATTGAAAAGAACCCGATCGACTGCGCGTAGGCCTATATTCATCACTATCAAGATGATGTAGGATAATAGTCACGTGAGAAAAAATCAATAAATGATAATAACACACATAGGGGAGGTGTTTGGAAATTCAATGTCCGTGACAGAAATCAACTGACACAGACCAGTTGTTACAATTCAATTCCAAACGAAAGTAAAAATGAAGTATGAAAGATCGCTGATCCAAGCGGACGTGGGTATAAAATCCAAGACCAGCCGGTAACATAAACAACTTGCACAAAGCGTGGAACACAATTCACCAACAAATAGGATGGTAATTTCTGAAAAAACTCAGATTTTTACCAGTTTGAGGTGTTATTCAAAAATGCTGACCAGAGGAATCAATAGAAGACAAACGCACGATGTAGTAGGTACCAAAAAATCCCAAAAATGACGCAATAAGCATTAAATACCAAGAAAATTACGCAAACTCGAGACAATGAACGAGAGCGTCGCATACACACGTGCAGTGAAGATAATAGAGAAGAGAATAGTGAAAGAAATGGAGAGAGAGAGAGAGAGAGATCATATAGCAAGTGAAGAAGTTGAGAGAGAGAGATCATATAGCAAGTGAAGAAGTTGAGAGAGAGAGAGAGATGGATGAAATTAGAGGAGAAAGAAATTAGAGGATGGAAGAAGAGGAGGCAGAGAAAGAGAGAATAGGAGGAAAAAGAGAAGAGGAATCGAGGGGAAGTTTGAGGATGAATATGAACAGAAGAATAGTTGATGAGAGAGTGAGTAAGACATGTGAGTTATCTGTCATAAAAATTAAGTCTATGAATTTCGACATCGAGTATCTGAGTTTATGTGGGACAAGATGGCAAAATGATGGACAAAATAATGTGGTAACTCCATGCCTGATCCCATAAACGCCCATGATCTGATGGTGGGATGGCGATGACCCTCGCAATCCATGAACAATGATGGGTACCACGTGGACCCCATGCACTGTTATACCATGTATGTTTTTCACTGGGGGACAGTTTTTCACGACTTCGGGAGAAGTGTAGCACAAAAGACAGTTCTTTACGACTTCGTGAAGTGGCGCTCAAAAGACTCTTTAATTTTTCACGATTACAAACATAGAGTAACTGCTCTATGATTACAAATTTTATATTTTATCTAGGTTTACATATTCAAAGTAGAAATATTATGGCATTTCACAATGAATCATTCTTTTTTTCAACATTTCACATTATCAGTGACCCATACACTTCTTCACGAGACATCCAGATTTAATCCGGATTTAATCCAGCTGCTTTTCTGCCGGTTGTAGGTTGAAAGTTGCACAACTCATCCCACTCCGATTCGGTTCCCTAATACAGTAATACTCTCTATTATCCATGTCTCCTCGTCCATGCACTCATTGCATTATTTTGAAAATTTTCACTTTTTGAAGCTCCAGCTGTTTCATCCACGACAAGTGAGATAAAAATCTAGATTTTAAAGGAAAATTCTAAGAAATATAGGCTACCTATCGTTTTCATAACTCACACCCATTGAGTAAGTATATTAGGTAGAGGGGCAACTCAGACTATTAGTCCCCCATTGTGTATTCAGTTTCGATTTCATTAAATGAACACATGAGTCGAGACCCAGTAGTACCACCTGTGAGACATGCAAATTCTTACACTTTTGGAGAAATGTGCACGAATTTGACTGATCATGATAGTAACGCAGAATAAAGAATAGAATTCCACAAATCCTCCATGTCATGACAACTTAGAGGTAATGGTTTGCTAAATTAGCAATTCGATGGGTTACTATTACTAAAAGTTCAGCTTTATTACAATAAGATTATTTTCTTTAGCGTGATCATCACAAACTGACTCTGAAAGAGCAAAACATCGTAATCAAAGAAGCTGATCACAATGAACTTCAAAAGATGCTAGTGCATTACTATTCAGATTCAAGAAAAGACGCCTTGTGAAGCATAAAATCATGCCGCTGAAAATTGAATTAAAAGCATGACATACTCAGACAAGAAGCTCTCAATAAGATCTCAACTTTTCCTTGAAGACTTGCAGGACTTGCAATTTGCAGTTCATGAAATTTCCTTGATCATCAGTTTCATTTCTGCTTAATTAAGATACTTGTTTCTTTTGATATCCAACTGGTTTCATACTGCCTATAAAGGGCCCCAAATAAAAAAATATGCTATGCTTAATAGGTAGTTTAGTAAGCAACATAGATAAACTGCCAAGTTTTATAATAACTGCCTAGTGTGGTGCTGGGTAGTGATGAAAATTTTCCGGAAAATTTAGAATCAAAATTTTCCATGGAAAATTTTGGAAAATATTGGAAAATTTTGGAAAAAATCGGAAAAAATTGGAAAATTTTGGAAAATTTTGAAAGTTCTAATTTTTTGTGATAGGCCCTATGCTTTGACCGCTTCTACAGCCGAGGCAGCTACACACCAATAGCATGGGTCTAAAAGTGGTGATCTTGATCATCATTTTGATTAAACCGATTTTGAAAAATGAAAAAATTTGAATTTTTGTGACATAATTTTTACGTTTTCTATCACAGCCGTCGAAGCATGCATAGCACATCAATAGAATTGTTCTAAAACTCTTGATTTCATCATATCATTTCGATTAAAACAATCGTGACAATACGAATCCCGTCCGCGGATTTTTTAGCATTCCTTTGCCACCAGTGGCTTGTGGCAATTTGCAATTGGCATTTTTAATATTATAACACAGACATCTTTTGGGACAACGTGAATTTTTTCCTTTACGATAGGGGTATAATTTCATGCATTGTGAAAGATCTGGAGCAAAAAAGAATGCACTTTATTCGGGAGCTTGTTTATGGCTCAAAAGTTAAGCTTTATCATGCAGCCTTGATTGCAATGATACAAATTCTCCATGTAATGATGAACATGTGAAGCACAGGCACACTGTCCAACACAGCATTATGCATGAGCGACCATATATTGGAAGATCAGAAGTAGTAAGCAAGTGACAAACACCAGATAGCGCAAGATGGCGG
>CAJQUW010014920.1:0-58545 GCA_907163375.1 Prostheceraeus crozeri
TCCATACCCGATTAACCAAAATCTATGGCACTCCTATAGGAAACGTCCTACGGAATTATTGTAATTTTCCTATAGCGGGTAGTGCTATTGCTATGGAACTCTATTCTGGCACTGTTGGAATGTTTTGTCCCATTGAATTTTGGGGAACTTTGATCCTATTACCTGTGGGACTAATTTGTCCCATAGACTTGTGGGAAATCCTGTCCTATCGAATTTCGGGAAATCCTGTTCTATCGAACTTCTGTCCCATAGAATTTTGGGAAATTCAGTTTTCATGGCAGCTCCTAATGCAACAGCGTGTCTAAACCTTTCCGCGACATACTGACACTTTATGTGATCATGATTGTAAAGAATAATCAGTTTAGTTTAGCAATTGTGACAATGTCAATTTAAAGACAACATGCATGAGGTATTTGCACTTTTCACTTTCGATCCCCTTGACATGTCGGTGAAAGTCCGGCCCAGATTTCAAAAAAAAAATAGTTTGAGAATCAATCACACTATGGAGCATTATTTTTTAGCTAATTTCATGATCATTCACAAAACGCCATTAATTCAAAAAACAGCCAATGATTTTTAATATCTTCTCTGTTTAGCCGTTTGAACACTTGCTTCGATGAAAAGTTTCTCAGAAATCATTCACCATATTTCTTTCTCTTCCATTGGGAAATGTAGTAGGAGTTGATCTGCAACAAACAGGAAATACATTATAAATATGCGATAAATGATAAGTTGATGATGGAACATAGACGTTCTGCATATAGGCAGATAAACTTCATTTAAATGAAAAATAATGCAAAATATTGCAATTGAAGAGTATTTGATAATTGCTATGTTTCTTGTATTGGAGATTTATATTATTAATATAGGATTATAACATAATAATGCAAATGCGCCCCGCTGTGATCTTGCGGATGAAAAATATCGCCAAAAGTTTCATTTTACTTGTTTGTTGTCACAACTGCGTTTCGTCTGCTCTCAGTAGTTGTGACGCGCAGAATGAATCAAACTGATTGAAACATGATTCCTGCTAGAACATCGATCAGACAATGGTCTCTTCTTTTTATTCAAGTTGTCGATGCACTTCTTTTCCTATTAGTAATTTTTCTGCATATGTACTTTTTAGCTACTACTTATTCATTTCGTGATTGCTTGTCCAGTGACTGTCCATTGCTTGATCGGTACTCTAGCAGGAATCATGTTTCAATTACAGGGTCCCCGCGCAGCCCTTAAATTTAAGGGCCCCTTAAAAAGCCCTTAAATTTTGCAGTCAGCCCTTAAAAAGCCCTTAAAAATGACAATCACTAAAAAGCCCTTAAATTTGACAATCGGCCCTTAAATTTAGGGCCCTTATTTTTCAAACCAAATTTCGAAAATAAATCTCTGAATATTGAGTAGTAGTAAGCAAAACTCCACTTCTGGACCGCGCAAGATGGCGGCCATCGCTGCGTCCCCCCCCCTCTGGCTCGGCAGAGTGTCGTGGTCGGCCGCCGTGGTGCTTCGTGTCTGAGTCCCCCCCCCCTCTGGAACGACAGAGGTTGTGGTCTGTCGTGGTGTGCCGGCCAGGTGGGTCCACGTTCACAACATGTTCGCTGACGTCCCCCCCCCTCTGCAACGACAGAGTGTGAGACTCGGGTGAGTTGGTCCGACCGCCTGGTTGACGTGGGCGACCGTCTAGGTTGACGTGGGCGACCGCCAGGATTAGTCTTGAGGCTATAGTGTGTGATGTTTTTGGTGTGTAGCGTCCAAACGAAGCATCGGATGAGAAAACGGAGGTCAGATTCGGATTCAGCGTGAAATTCTGCATCGGTAGGGTGAGTTTCAAGGCAATCGGTGAGAAAAAATTTTCAACATTTTTCGAAAAACGACAGAGTTAGAATTTGGGACGTTTTGGTGTGTAGCGCCCAAACGAAGCATCGGATGAGAAAACGGAGGCCAGATTCGGAATCTACGTGAAATTTTGGGTTAGGAAGGATGTTTCCAGCGAAATCGGAGAGAAAAAATTTTCGGCTGACGTCCCCCCCCCTGGACAGCTTGCTTCCAGTGGACGGATTTTGTCGTGCGATAGCTCGTTTGAAAGCTAAGAGTGAGACAAATTCAGTGAAAGAATCGGCTTGTTCGTATCTGCCTTCGTTTAGATGTGAGACACCATTTAAGATTTTGGGACATTGGTGAAAAACGACAGAGTTAGAATTTGGGACGTTTTGGGCTGTAGCTTCAAAACGAAGTATCGGATTGGTAAACGGATGCCAGATTTGGAATCAACTTGATGTTATTGTCCAATGAGGATCATCATCCAATGAGAATCAAGCATTTCTTTATAAATAGCGAGCCTTCCACAGCGAGAATCATTCCATCGTTGAATCACACGAGTGACGGACGCACATTTTCTCTCTCCCTAGTTCCCTGTTCTATTATCCAACTAAAATGGTAAGTCGCTACTTCCCTCCCTCTCCTCCCTTGAACGTAAACTTAATACAATCTTTTTTCATTTTCAGGCATCTACTCCATCTACTGCACTAGTAGGACAAAATGGCGGTCAAACGTTACAAGGTTCGCTACGGTCAGATCATCTACAACTGAGGCCAGTGGAAGAAACAACCAAGGTACATAATCCTACACCGCTACAGCGTAAATTTAAACAAGCCTTGCGTTATGATGATCATAGCGTAGTACTCCAAACGGGAATGCTCCCTTCCACGGATGTCAAGATAATGCACAATCAGTATGGGGACTACATACTGATCCCCGTGAGTCCGTACATTCGCCACCAACTTGATACTATTGAGGAGTACTTGACATTAAATATGGACATTCCTACTCCTCTTGCTCAAGAGTGGAAGGCTAGAGATGACAAGGATACTCCCTATAGAAAGATTTGGGATGGTAATCACATTTGCCTACCGGTATCACATTGGTGTACTTACTATAAGAAGGATGGAGATCATTCAATACCCATCAGATGTGATGAGCTCGGAGAAGGTACTTGGGATATCCTTTTCAAAGTGAATGGGCTATATTATGGTCGACACAAGGATAATAAAATAGCCTCTCTCTCCATGCATATGGAATCCATCCTATATATTCCGAAACCACCCAACGTGGACGACATAATTGATCAAATCCTTAACAGCAGTGGTACGAAGCGCAAGTCGGAGAAGAATGCTACATCAAAACGCAAATCAAAGAAGGAGAATTGCTAGTCCTTTCCTAACTCTACCCTATGACAATTCGCTTATGTGCTTTGAGTGTCGTAGACGTGGTCTTATTAGATACATTTTACTTCTTCGTTGCCATCATATCATTTGTGTATTTTGTCGTGAAAAGCATCGATGTAATTCTTCATTTTGTAATATGTTATAGAACGCTTCCTTAGATGTGTAAATTTCCGTTTTAGGCTTCTATCATCATTTTTATGGATTGTGAGGGTGAACCTGTACAGGAGCTCAGTGCTATTGCTATGAACAATTGGACATATCAGATTGTTAGTGTCTATCATCAACATGCCAACTGCGATCCCAATGTTGATCAATGGGCGAGAAAACACATTCATGGACTTAATCTGAAATATTTGCAAGACTATGGCTTTTCTTGTGAAAGTGCTCTTCTTATTGACTTTAAACGATGGTTAGCTGCTTTCAATGTTATACGCATCTTTTGTAATAATCCTGGTAAGGAGAGGAAAGTATTTCCCAATCTAATCATTGATGATATTTTGCTCCCGCCTTGGGATAGTAGAGTGAATCAACATTATCATGAAGTCACGAAACGTTTTAAGGATTTGTGTGTTCCTATTTTGTCTGTTCGTTGTAGTAGCTACGTTCATAACCAATGCTTCTTTCCTCCTTACCTCAACACTGCCAAAGTCCTGTATGGTTATCATTGCTCGCTGTATGATAGGTATCAGCTGTATCTATTTTATCTCTTTCAAACCATTGATTTATAATGCATGCTTGTTACCATTATTCAATAAATGTTACTATGAGAAGAGTTGTTGTTTTCATGCAATGGATGGGTTAGATAAAGGGCGATCATGTCTTTCTCAAACGACTGCGGAACATTACGTTTTCATAGGCAAAGTTTAAAAGGAGCTGTTCAAGATTATGTGATAAAATTTCATAAAGATGAGACCGACATCGAAGCAGTGGTCGATGATGCTAGCACTCTATTTCTAGAGTTAATGAATACATTCTCTGATAGCATTATCATGGCGCGATTAGTTGCGAAAATTAAGTTTAGTCATTTTGGAAAGGAAGAGGTGGAAAGTCGCTCTTTCCATTTTGCTTCTTATTCAATGGAAGTGGTAGATCACCCCGAAGAATTTTTTAAAAGACATATGATAAAAATTGCTGAACGTCTTAACGCATTTAACCATCATGGTAGCAGTCTAGTGATTGAAGCGATTTCAGATATTCACATTCAACTTTCCATAAAGAAAAATTGAAAATGCAGTGGTACTTGATTGTAGCACAACTGGTTTTCGAGCTATGTCTGCTCACTCTCGAAGTATATTCCTTCTGTACATGCGTCTATTATTTAGAAAAGGCTAGCAAATTCATATCTTCAAAAAGACTTGCTATAGACATCAGTAACGGTGAAACTATGTGTTGTGATGTATGTAAGCGAAAGGATGGAAATGAAAAGCGCATCTTCAAGAGATGTAAGCATGCTTTTTGTCAACGCTGTTTCATACGTAATTGCATTCAACTTTGCCAATGTTACCACTGTGATATTGCTCATTTCGAGTGTCACTTATGTCGCAATAGTTAGTACCTATGCAAATGTGGTAAAGATAGGTTTTAGCAAAGACTAACACGGAAAATGGCGAAACGTAAAATGACGAAACGTAAAAGTCAAAAGTTTTCTTCAGCCATTCAAGCTCTCCGACGAATGAAAGCAAATCAGCGATACAATGCTATACGACATGCTAACGATAAATTCATTTGTGAAATTATTTCTCATGTGAGGAAGTTGAGGACGAAGAAATTAGCGCCAAAACAACGAAAGTTACTTAAGCGATATGCTACAAAATTGCGTTTCATCTCCAATCCTAAAGTCGCCCTTCAAAGAAAGAGGAAAACTCTAACACAAAAGGGCGGTTTCCTTTCAGCAATACTTCCAATGATAGCTCCTGCCGTGGGCAACCTATTGGGAAATATCTTTGGCTCTAAGCGTTAATTATGCAAATGTTGAGTCTCAAAGTAATAAAATGGATTTCAGACTTCAATGTGATAAAGTTCTGACTGTATCAGGTCCATCTCATGCAGGTAAAACTGTTTTCACGCTGAATTTATTGGATAAAAGAAGGGAGTTGTTTAAGGAACCTATCAATCGAGTGATTTGGTGTTATGGTATTTATCAACCGTCGCTGTTTCAGGAATTGCAAAGTCGCAACTTTATTCGACATGAAGGAATTATTCCAGTGGATAAACTTCAGTCTAATGATGTTGTTGTATTGGATGATTTATTAAAAGAAAGTAAGAATTCAAAAGATGTTACAGATATGTTTACTCGCGCAGCACACCATAAAAGGTGCTTTATCATCTATATTACACAAAATTTGTTTCCTGATGGAAAAGAAGCTCGTACACGAAACCTGAATACACACTATTATGCTATTTTTAAGAATCCGCGAGATAAAAGTCAATTTGAAATTTTAGCGCGACAAGTTGCACCCAGAGGATCAAAAGCCTTAATTGAAATTTTTCAAGCAGCTACTGAAAAACCATACGGTTACTTATTCATTGACTTTACGCAAGAGTGTCCGGAAGAATTTAGATTTCGAAGTGATATTTTGAAAACTCCCATGATTATCTACAAACTATGAGTTCTTATTCTCGCATGATTGTTATTCCTCAGGATGAATATGTACAATTGACTGCCATGCAGCAAGTAAAGCAACCTCTTGCAAATCAAATGTATAGGAAAGAAATAGATTATCAGCAAAATGTTCACATCAAAGATCCACATCGTGCTGTATTATTACAATCGGAAACTGTTGAGCAATTGAAAAACTTGAAGAATAAGATGCGTGACTCTGTATCGACTGCTACACCTTTAGCATCTCGCGCACATGCCATATCTCTTTTCAATAGTATTGAGCCCCATCTCAATGTAAATGATAGAGGAGAAATCATTACAGATGAAAATAAAGTGATTGATGCTTCACGTTATGAAGACTTGATTCAGTATGCGACACGTAGAAAGCGCCGTCAGGGCTATGTTCCACCTGGCTGGTCATACTTTCTTAAACTATTGAAAAAGCATAATGTGCCAAAATTTGCTTTGAATAATGAGACATTGAAAGAACTTGATTCAACAGTGGCTACTACTCCAATGCTTCAGACGATGAAAATGCCAACAAATTGGTTTAAGGCGTCACCTGCTACATCCCCTCCCACACTCACTAAGCAAACAAGAGGAAGAACTCGACGTAGATCTACATCGCCACTAAAACTGGTAAAAGGAAAACGTAAAACAGCTCCTCCCAGGAAATACATGTTCTCAGATTATTAATATGAAGCAGATGTGTTGCTTGCCATGTAATGAGCCACCAGAGGTGAATGTCGTTGTCACTTGCACTTGCTGCGCCAGCTCTCATAATGAAACCCCTAAGCAATGTGAACACGATCGCAAAACCGCTAAAGCTAAATGCTGCAGTTGTTGTAAGTGTAGAAAGGGAAGAAAACAAAAAGATGAGAAGGAGGAAAAAGAGTCAGTCGTCATCGACTGAACGTTTGAAGTCAATCTATTATGATGTAAAACATCCGGCAGGATTTGCATCTATCAAGAAATTATCAAAAGCGAGTGGTCTTCCACAATCACAAGTGAAACGATGGTTAAAGGGTCAGGCTACCTATACACTCCACAAACAAGCGAAAAAGAAGTACCGCACCCGCCATTATATTGTTCATGACATCGATGAACAGTGGCAAGCAGATTTGTGCGATGTTGCCTCCATTTCAAAACATAACTCGGGCAATAATTTTATTTTAACCGTCATTGATATTTTCTCGCGTTATGCGTGGGCTCAACCTTTAAAAACTAAAGAAGGGAAAGGAGTAGCAAAAGCATTCCAAACAATTTTTCGAGAAGGTCGCATTCCAAAAAGAATTCAGAGTGATTAAGGAAAAGAGTTTGAAAATCAGCATGTGACAAGATTATTTGAGAGGCATGACATTGAGTTGTTTAGTGTAAAGAGCGCTTATAAAGCTGCACTCGTTGAACGTTTTAATCGCACATTAAAAAATCGCTTGTGGCGACATTTTACTGCCAACTTAACACAAAATTGGACAAAGGTTCTACAAGATACACTCCATGCCTACAATCACTCTATCCATCGTTCTATTGGACTCAGACCAGTAGATGTAAATGCTGACAATGTAGATAAAGTGCGCGAATCATTCCAACGTAAACGCACTCATGTGAAAAGTGATGTGAAAATTGGCGATAAAGTTCGTATCTCAAAAGTGAAAAGTGTTTTTGCTAAAGGGTACCTCCCGAATTGGACAGAGGAGGTATTTACAGTATCAAGGATTAATCAAAAAGACTCTCCGACCACCTACAAGTTGAAAGATTACGATAATGAAGAAATTGAGGGTAGCTTTTACCGCGATGAGATTGAGGTAGTCACTGAAAGTGAAACATATTTGGTAGAGAAAATCATTCGATGTAAAAAACGGCAAGGTGAAGAATGGTGTCTTGTTAAATGGACTGGTTATCCTTCAAGTATGAACTCTTGGATGCGTCGTGCCGACATCTTTCATCTAAGTGATCGACAGTGATTCATGCAAAGTTGTAACTAACAATGTTTAGGGTTTGAGCTATGAATCCAACTGCCTCATTTTATTCACGACCCTCCTACGTAAGTGGTGGAGGACAAATTTACATCGGTGCTCGCCGCCAACGTGGAGGTAGCATACTTGGTGCACTGAAATCTGTTGTAGCACCTCTCATATCCAATGTCGGTAGATCTTTAAAACGAAATGTTTTAAGTAATGCCGTTGGCTTTGCTGGTGATGTTGCTAGTGATCTTTCCAGAGGTAGAAGTTTTAAGAGCAGTTTGTTGAATCGTGGGAAGGAACGCGGTTTAAAAACATTGAAGCAGACCATTGCTGGTGTTACTCAAGGAAAGAAATCACCTAAACGAATGAGAAAAGGAAGGAGGAAACATCGCGGAGCTGGTAAGGTGCGATCTTCAGTCAAAAGGCATTCACGCAAACGTCGCAGAGGCTCTAATCATTCATCAGGCGATAAACGACGACGCTGCTATAACTTCTAATCATGGAGTGTAAAACTTCCGGTTTTTGTTTGTTCGATCAACAAGCCATACAGACAGATATTCTTAGTTCAAGTATTGTAGATTATCATCCTCGAACAGCTGAGAATGCTGGCCCCATTGAATTTGTTATTCCTGGTGGTAGTGATGACTACATAGATTTGAGTTATGCGATGCTTGATTTGAGGTTTAGAATTCAGCAAGCAGATGGAACTGCTATTGACGATGCACATAAAGTTGGACTGAACAATTTACCATTGACTACATTACTTCGCGATGTTTCTCTAACGATTGGAGAGCAGCAGGTGGAAGGTGGTCAAAGCGATTATCCCTATAAATCATATTTCAATCATGTATCACAGTTTCATCCAGCAGCACAAAAAAGTCATATGGAAGCCATGGGATGGTACAGAGATGAAGCAGGAAAATTTGATGTTGAAACAAACAGTGGCTTTGTAAAGCGATCTGCTATGATTAAAGATAGTAGAGTATGTCAGCTATATGGTCCGCTGAATTTAGACTTCTTTAGACAGTCAAAGTTTTTACTCTGTAATACCAGCATGCGACTCAAGCTGACATTGAATAAGCCTGAATTTGCGCTGAATGCATTTGCTAAAGTTGACAATTTTAGAATTCATGTGGAAGATATTGCACTTTACATTCGTCGAGTAGTACCGAATCCAAGTGTCATTAGAGGGCATGCTGAAGGTCTTAACCGCCAAAATGCCATTTACCCCGTTCAGCATACAAAGCTTCTCACCTTTACAATTCCGAAAGATCAAAAGAGTTTCATGAAAGATGGCCTCTTTCCATCGGAAGCACCGAAGCTCCTCATGGTGGCAATGGTTGAAAATGATGCATTTAATGGTAATATAAAGAAGAATCCTTTCAATTTTAAACACAATCAGTTAAGTGAAATTGCTTTACGTGTTAATGGTGTGAGTCATCCTGGTCCACCCTACAAACCAGATTTTGCTTCGGATCAATTTATGCGCAGTTATGTTGATTTTATGGATGTCTTTGGCTTTTACAATACGGATGATACCAACGGACTGACTATGAAAGAGTTTAAGAGTGGATATACTATTTATGCATTTGATTTGACTGCTGACAGCGATATTAGTGCACCCTATCGTCAAGCGAACGTGCCTCATAATATTCGTTTGGATTTGACGTTCAAAAGAACACTACCTGAGACGATCAATGTATTAATTTATGCAGTCTTCGATTCAAATATTGAAATTACAAAGTATCGTGACGTGATTCTTCAGTATAATCGTTAATGAGTTGGTTGACTGCTGACGATATTAAGACTAAAGTGCAGCGTAATGCAGACGAAGCGACGTTGAAAGCTTTCGATAATGTCTATTCACTCGATACCTTACCACCTGCAGTAAATCACTATCCCATCTTTATTGTGCTAAACACTCATTCACAGAATTTAGGCGGTGAGCATTGGAAAGCGATCTTTATTGGAGAAGACCGACGTGGTGAACTATTTGACTCTCTTGCTCAACCTCCAAATATACCAACACAGCAGTGGTTGAGAAAACATACGCGTCAATATCAGCGAAATGAACGCATACTACAACATCCACTTTCATCAACGTGTGGTGCTTTTGTACTGTACTTCATCTTAAAACGTTTACATGTATCTCGATTTGCATCTGTTATTCAAAACTTTTCATGTAATCCATCCTCTAATGAAAAAATGATTTGTAAATTCTATCATGATTTGAAATAAAAACATCATGTTGGAAAAATTGTTTTTTATTTTACAATCCGCTGGGTACGTACATACTCAATGAGATAGTCTAGGATCATATTTGCTTGTTCATGAGATTTTAGTCCAGTAATGATCACTTTACTATTATGAAAGATTGCCACATGCACAGGCAACCAACAACTAATGAGAGCTGCAGGAAAAAGTTCGGGTTCATAACACAAACTGTAACTGCTGGTACGAATCTTCAAAAATGATAGACTGTCACTCAATTGAGTAGAGATCACCATATTGTCCACAGTCAGATTCGACATCACACACCTCTCCCTCTTCCATATCCGACGTAGTAGTCTCTGTAGCTCTAAGCGCATTGACTGCGCCGATGAATGAGAAAGGGCGCCGAGAATCTGTACAGTCCCATTTGGGAAGAGTTGAAGATTCCGTGAATTGTTCATCTTCACCACTAACATTTGAGGACGGCCCGGGTAATACTTGCTGTTTGGAAGCTGTTGGCGTAATGTTGTGAGATCGATTTTGGTGTAGAGTCTGAAGCGACGGAGAATGTTGACGATGGTGTAGCGATGGCGCTTCATGATGAAAGAATGAGTAAATTGAGCGATGTACCTTCCTTTTATACTTTTCCCAACTACCTTGATGAAATGTGAAGTTAGTATGAAGTTGGGAATGATAGAGTTGAATTCGCCGATTGTTGACGCGCAGCCAGATGCGATTTCCAATACGTGAATGTCTTTTCATATAGAAGTATTTCAAGTCCTTCATGATATGATGTAGAGATTGAAAATGACGATAAGATAAAACAAACTCTCTTCTCACATTTCCAGTTGAATCTTTGAAATAGACGTTTCGATCATGATCCGTTTCAATACGTTGTAGGGAATCTAATTTCCAACTCATGGTGCGTGGTAATCATATCTGATTAAGATTTGCATAGTAGGGCGATGAACTCACGACGAATAAATGTCATGATGGAGCGATGTATGTATCTTCTATACTTCTCCCAATTGTATTTGCGAAATGAGAAACAGTTTGCGGAATGAGAATGGTAGATTTGAATTTCATTTCTGTAATGTTGAAGCCAAACTTGATCACCCAAGGAGATGAATCTTAATGTTTCAAAATATTCCAAATCCCTCATGATATCATTGAGGTTGACAAATTGTCGCCATGTTAATGTAATTCCTCTTGATGTATGACCATGAGAATTTTTGAAATGTACGTTTCCATCACGATCAACTCTGATATATTGTAGAGAGTCCAAAATCCAAGTCTTCATGATGTTATGCAAAGTTGCAGATTAGCAATATAAAAATGTCGTTTTATCATATTTTGCTTAGCAATGCGGCTACAAAGAGATTTACTAGCAATCGAGCCGCACTCTTTTCTACTCCCATTGATCATGCACAACAGCTAAATGGGAATTGGGAAGTGGGTGTCACTCAACTTGTTTATAGCAACTGTGTCTATACTTTTGATCATGAGGTGATGACTATTAATATGAGGCGTACAGCTGCTTATCAATGTGAAAAGGGGTGCCGAGTATACATTCCACAGTGGCCAAAGAAAGATCTCTTATCATGTAAAAGTTTATATATGATTTCTTGAATAAAGCGTGTAAACATATTGTCCAATTTACTCCGCACAATGATGATTATAATTATGTACATCATGTAGTTGAGAAAGATTGGATTGTTGGTTTAAGTCCAAGTTTAAGAAATGATTTAGGCTACCTCGCTAGCGCCTTAACAAGCTATGATAATTTTAACGTTAATTACCACATAAGTGGTCATAAACAGTTAATATATCGAGAGGAAGCTTATTATGTAGATCTTATTCCAAGAAATGAGAAGACGTTGGTGAAGAAGATTGTGATTAAGCCAAGAAAGACAAACATGACTCCTGAAACATTATTGAAGAAATTTAATTATCTCCTTCGAGTTGATGACAAACAAGTGGCAACATTGACTTATATTAAATCATCTAATCATATTGCAATAAGCAAATTAAATGATGATGATCTAGTATTAGTTTGTTCAAAAGATTTTCATCAGTTCTTACGACATCGTTCTGCAGCTGTTCATGGAAAATCTGATATGCAACATTTACCATGTGAAAGGTCAAATCAATTTGATACAGAATGGGCCGTATCTTTATACAGAAAGTGTGTAGAGCCTTTTGGTGGTTTCTTACATGAAACAAGAGTGTTGATGCCTCGCATTATTACTTCGGTTAAATTGGTTGTAGATTATTTAAATGAAGTGATTAATGAGCAACATATTTCATTTTCTGAAAAAGAAGGTACTTTGTCTCTCACTATAAATGGAAAAGGTATTGAACTAATTATGGATAAAACTCTAATGGACATTTTGGGTTTTGATCAAAATATCTTTAAAAGTGGTACTGTAACCAAAGCTAGCGCAGACATGTCGCTATCGCGTCGTATTAACTATTTTCAGATATATTCCAATATTGGTGAAGATGTACGTGTGGGAGATGTTGAAGCTCCATTGCTAGCAATGATACCATACCAGCCAAAAAGCTGCAGTATTTTATCTGAGCATACTTTCAAGAAAGTGCATTATACAAAGCTGAAATCAAACTACATCCCACAAATTGATATTGCCATTTATGATGATGCTGGTGCGTTGATTCCTTTTCATAAAGATGCTGTGACAAGTATTACACTCCATTTCCGAATGAAGAGTTAATGCAAACGTATGCTAATATATTTTTCCAATGTGAATAATATGGAAAGTGAAAATAAGGACTCGTTTCTAATCTACTTGCCCAGTAATGCTTCTATGAATAAAATTTCCCAAAAATAAACCATCAGACTATCGAGTAGAATTAAATCGGCCACTGCATTTAGAAGGTGAATGGGAAGTTGGCGTTTCTAGTATTTGCTATGATAGCAATATTCAGAATGTGAATGATTTGGAAGAAATGATATTGACTCCTCGCACCCATGATGGAATAACGATGAATAATGCATTTCAGTTCCCATACAATTTAACATCAGATGGAAAGTGGAACTATGAATGGATTCAGATAAAATCAGATTCTTATGAGCCATTTGGGAATGAGAAAATTATTAAGGCATTCAACAGTGGTAATACTTCCATCATGAAGAATAAAAATCAGAAAGCTTATGAGTTTACTATCTATCATTGGAGTGGGAGACAGTTCCTCCGCTTTCATTCTTTTACTAAAGGTCTTACGCTGAGGTTGGATAGTGAATTCTATCCACATCTTGGTTTTGGTCATGGACTACATCTAACGTCAATTGCTACTGCAAATGTTAAAAAAGTTTATTCAAATCGAATCAACAAATTTCATTATAGATTTAAAATATTTGATGAAGATGTTGTAGAATGCGAAGAACGCATCATTTTGAAAAAGCGTGGTGTTCAACCTTTATCACTTATTGAGTTAGTAAAACGATGGAATGAGACTGTGGGTAAGAAGTATGGAGAGAAAATTATGGCGGACAAAAATAAGTTGGTTATTCAGAAATATAATGACAAACTTACAGTTTATTTCTCTCCAACCTTGCGTCATTTTGTAAGACATTATACGCCTATTATTGGAAGCGGTGTGGTGTATGCTTCTCATGAATATCACACTAAAGCTGATTCAGTTAATGATGAATGGTGGGTGGACATCTATGGTGATCGCATCAAGAAAATTTACCAGTCTTATGAAGAATCTAAAGTTGCTATCAATATAATGCCGCGTCTATATCATACAGTTGAAAGCTTCATTCATGTAGTAAATCCTTATATACAACAGAAGTTGAAGCATGTGATGAAAAGTAAATATGATGCAAAGACACACCACATTTCGTTTTCAATTGAAAATCAACGCGTTGTTCTGAAACTGGGTGATGACATTCAATGTCAATTGAGTAAAAATTTGAAAAAACTCTTTGGCTTTTCAATGCTACAAACTGTGTTTGCTGCTGCGCATACGATTGGTATAGAAACACCAATGACACTTGATAAACATGAACAACACCTTTACATTCAAAGTGATTTGATTTTACCTATTTCTGTTGGCGAGAAAAAAGAATACATTTTACGTGATTTCATTCATGATAAAGACGCTTCATATGGAATAGTCGAGAAGATGTTTGAATCTATTTTCTATCATCCCGTCGTCAAACAAACTATACCCTCTATTGCTATCAAAATTACCAATGGTTTACAAGAGTGTATCCATGTGAAAGATACTAAATCCCTCGTAACTTTAGTGTTTCGGAAAACAAAGTGAAGTCATTGTGATATGTTTATTGAAATAAAAATATGTATATGAAAAAGTCTTTTCACAGATATAGGGGGAATGGGCTGACTGTAGGCATATATTCACAAGGAAGAAACGATCTCATGCGATACATAAAACAACCATGTATATCTACAAAAAGCAACATCAAAATACTGAGTTAAAGTTGATTATGTCAATACATCTCCTGAATGTGGTAGCGTGAGTTTTATTCTTTTGGGTGGAGGTATGTTTGTGTCAGGATGTCCATGTGGAAGAGATGTGTTATGTCCTATCCAACACCTCTTATCCTCCCATGCTGAAAGTGCTCGTTTCTTGAACGTGTACGTTTTCACAGTATGAACTTGAGATTTTAAGATTGTCATATTGACAAACGTTATAGTTTTATTTTTATAGGCCTTCTTATAGGACCGATGTTTCATTTTATGAACAATGGATTTTGATATACCTTTAGCACGCTTAATACTATCTGCACATTCTTTTAGTTTCATGGAATACATTTTAGGACGGAGGAGAATCATTTCATCTATTTCCTTTCCTGCTGTTTCATCCTTAAAACAACCAAGTTTGGCTTTATTCTGTATGGAATAGAGTGGATGAGTGGGATTGTAGTTAGATGTATCGAAATATTTTTCTAATGACTTACCTACTTCATTAAAATTTAAATCTTTTTGAGTGGTAATTCCTAAAAAGAAACTATCTGTATCACCACCCAGCAAGCGAACCTCTTTTACGAGAGGGCATGGTTTTAATATTTTGTAGAAGAGTTGATACATTTCAAGCTTGGAATAATCTAAAACGGCTTGCCCAATATAGATGGGTTTGCACAACTCAACTTCTGATTTAATCATTTTAACACCTACAAGATCCTCATCGATGATGTCTCTATCAATGAAAAGAGGTGATGAGGTCAATTTGTGATATTTTTGTTCATCAACGACTAGTTTGTAATTCATACGTTTTCTAACATCCTCCATGGTCTTTCTGAATAGACTATTATTCTTATATTTATAAAAATCCTTTTCAAAATTATTTTGGGCGAGTGCACGTTTTTGACTGTTACTATCTATGTAGGGTTTGAGGAAGGCTTTCTGTCTAAATTTGATAATGCGGTGAACTGACTTTAGAAGCATGCCCATTTCTAAATAGAATTTTAATATGCAGAAGTGTACGAGATAATTTTTCTTATCATATTGGGTGAGTAAAAGTTTGCGGCATGGTTTGTACCTTGGCTGTCCACACTCTGTTAAGTTATTATGAAATTGTGACATGAATGGTGAAAACATATCTTCAGTCACTTCGCCAGATTCAGGTGCGAGTGGGAAATCAGCAGTTTTATTTTTAATACTATTTGGATAAATCAAATCCACTTCAAAATAATATCCCCAATCACCTTCATCTGGAATATTCAGTATGTTTGAAGGGTTGGAGTAATACTCAAGCTCATTTTGATTTAACCAACTAAACTCGGAATGAGGTAGTGGTTTAGACAGTGAACTGCCATATAAATTATTTTGGTCATAGTACTTTAGGTGGATATGATCATCACCTACTGTTTCAGATTTTATATGATGTTTATTTACAAATGTGAGACCACCGCGTATTCCGCGCTCAAATATATTATACATCTCCGGGTCTTGTAAGAGATGAATGGTCTCACCAGTCATTTTAAAGGCTGATTTAAAGGACATGGCTGGTAGACTGACAAAGTGGATAGGATCTAATTTGTCTTCTTCTAATGCCACTCGTCGAAACTCCTGAAAGACATCAGCCAGCAAAATGACATCTAATTCTAAGTAAGCGATCATATAATCGCCAAACGTTTTACAATTAAATTTTAACCATGCCTCTTGAGCATGTTCATAGTCCTCTACTGGACAATCTTCACCCGTCAAATCGTTTTTGAATTTGTCAATGGAAGGAAGGGTTGTTTCATTTAGTTTAGACATTGAGCTAAAATACGCATAAGGAAAGACTCCTTTGCGAGTGATTATTTCATCCGTTAAGTTTGGATAGTGTTTCTTCAAAGTTTGACTATGGGGAAGAAACTTGAGATTACGAACGAGAGAAGCTAGTGACGCTGACATGAATTGAAATGAATCTAAAAATTTTATTTCGAAGAAGACTGTCTTATTTTCTTTAGTTTTATCTACTGGTACTTTTGCTGTCATTGCCATGAATTTTTCTCTCGTTTGTGCTATTACATTAAACTGCCACGATTTCATCTGGCTCAACCCTCCTTTTATGAGCATATGACTGTCATAGCCCTTAAAGTTATGAAAAATGACGGGTAGTACACGACGTCTCAACCTAAGTGAAAAGTTACATTTGGAGCAGAGTGCGTTTCTAAATTTACCAGTGATGTGATCATGATCACGCACTTTCTTAATTTTATCGTCATCAAACGTTTTATGACATTTAGGACAGGATGTGCAACTTTCAAATTTTTGTTTGTCTTCATCTGACATATGTAGTGACTTACGCTGCAATTGGGAATCATATGATTGTTGAAATTTTGCAGCTTTATCGAGAAATTCTAGAAATTTTGAAATGCAATCTTCACCTTGCCAAGTATGCATTTTGTTTTGTCTATTCCTAAAGTGGTCATGCCATACTTCATAGCAGGATATGGCTGCTGGCTTGTGGATGATATCATCAATGTAGCATTCTATGTCTGCGTAAATGACACGCAGGGGACTTAATTCGTCACCATTATCCCTATGTGAAAATATTTTATCTTTGGGCATGCGTTCCATTTGTAATTTACCTCGCTTGCACCATTCATAGTGAGTTTCAAATTTATCTTTACTCCAAAATGAGCGGATGCAGCGGTCGCATACAAAATGTTCACCTCTTTTAGAGTGCCCCAAGTGAGTGTACAAGCGAGAGATTTTGGGAATACCACAGTAGTGCCATTCCTCGCTATCATCTTGTTTTACTAATAAGAGGTTGACTACACGTTCATAACAAGTTGAACGTGAATTATAGCGGGCACCCTTCAACCCCTTCTCCCACACGTGAACGACAATTTTAATCTTATTATGTTTTTCGAACGTTTCTACATCTTTGATTTTCATGTTGTTACTATCACAACCTTCAAAGTCTAGTTCATCCTCCCACTGTCTATAGCTATAGGTGCGATCTCGATGCGCGTTGATATCATTATAGTGAAGGATGGATAGGACTGCATATTTGAAACACTGTGATTTACAATCAACATTGATGACAGCTTTCTTATTATACAACGTTTTTGGAAGTTTAAATGTGCCTCGAGCTGCATGACTTTCTAATAGGGAAATTTTGAATATGGCTGAGTCCACACCATCAAAAATGAGAGCGCTGTCACGTTGATTGAATTTATCTACATTTGATTTTAAACATTGAATGTGAAAATTTAGCCAAGACTCGCAGTCTACAACTTCGGTTGCGGAAGAGGAAGGAACATGAAACTGTATTCTCTCCGTCACTTGACCCGTTTGAAAATCTATTTTAATATATTTTAGTTTAAGGTAGATGAGCGCCTTCATTCTAAAATTGTCTAAATTATTGAAGAGCGCTTCGATAATGTTAGAATTTTGAAGGAGCCACTCAGGAAAATCTACAATTTGAGTATTGGACTCCATGCAGTAGTCGCGTACTAAATTATTATGTGAAACAT
Organism: Prostheceraeus crozeri; assembly: GCA_907163375.1. NCBI lineage: Eukaryota > Metazoa > Platyhelminthes > Polycladida > Euryleptidae > Prostheceraeus > Prostheceraeus crozeri. The sequence goes on from CAJQUW010014920.1 coordinate 17,956, forward strand.
TAATGAGGGAGATGGTAGAGGTACCGTTGGTGTAGTGATCATTTGCATGCGTGTGTTGAAGTCTGTGCGAAGATCGCTGAAAGTGACTATCAAAAGAAAGAGGGCACAAATCGCAAGGAAAGGAGATGTCATCGTCAGAATCAACTTCACCTCCGGAGATTGACGCCGCTTTGCGTTGACACACACGTTGTTTGATGTGTCGAAGGAGACTGTGCTTCCTTGTAAACATATGTCCGCAGTCGGCACATTCCCACTCGTTGCCTTGCCGCGAGAGTCCTGAGCTGGAACTCACATCACCTGAAAGAGAAATCATTCTTTCATCTCTGTTCAAGCCTCAGTGTAGTGTTACAACCTACCTTGACTCAATAACTCTAAACTTTCCTCGAGAAGAGAGGGCGTTGGTGATGAAGTTGATGCCTGAAATTGAGGAAGATGCTATTAGTCACACGTTTGAGGGAGATGAGAGGAAATTTTCAACTTACCATTTCAACGAAATCAAGTTTAAGGTTGATACTTCTACAAGATAGAGACTTCACTCAAATTTGGAATTCACGAGATAGCAGTTCACTTGTACAACTCAAATAATAGTCAAAGAGAGAGATCGTGCGTTCGTCACTTGTATGATTCACAGATTAAATGAAATGAGCTGAATGTCACTTTGCTTATATACTTTCATCCTCTTCATTCATTGGATGTTCATTCTGATTGGCTGCTTGTGTATACTTAAGAATAGGAAAAATGTTAAAGTTATCATTATTCAAAGTCAGCATTTCAAAGACAACATGACAAGTCCTCCAACAACACCAAATACCGCATTGGAGTTCTCCTCTCCATATACATCAGCAAAGGTGCTCGTTACACCAAATGCACCAAGAAAGGCGAAGGTGGAGAAGACATACAATCTCGACAATATACGAAAGTTATCATTATCGGAGGAGGATGAAGAGGAGTTGCCCGACCTAACAGGCATACGGTGGAAATATTTACAATATGATGCCGAAGGGGTGATGGAGATGACCAGCAAGTCGCACTTGCATCAAATATGGGAGTGGTACACCCCTAACTCCCAACCGCGAACCGTGGCGGAGTGGGCGTACATTGAGAAAGTGAGGGACGCTGCAGAAGAACGTTTAAAGCAGCTCAACTGTTTTTGTGATCTATGTGAAGCCAGACTCTGGGACGATATTGACGATGAAGACCTTTTGAAATACATGCCATAATAAATGTTTATTTCGTATTATCTTTTCTTTCATACTGACTTACTTGAATGGGGTTTTAGTGAATAATTTAACCATGTATACTTTTTCATTTGGAAATAGTAGCACGCTTAGTTTAACTTGTAAATCTTATAACATTTCATATGGGTGATAATGGTAGATGAAATAGTGTCAAATAAATTAAGATAGCTTACACTTCTGATACAGGGATAGCAATCGACTGCGATCCATGTGTAAAGAGCTTGTTAGACTACGGATGGGCTTAAGTGGATGATTTAACCATGTATACTTTTTCATTTGGAAATAATAGCACGCTTAGTCTAACTTGTAAATCTAAAAACATTTCATATGGACGATGATGGTAGATAAAATAGTGTCAAATAAATTAAGATAGCTTACACTTCTGATACAGGGATAGCAATCGACTGCGATCCATGTGTAAAGAGCTTGTTAGACTACGGATGGGCTTAAGTGGATGATTTAACCATGTATACTTTTTCATTTGGAAATAGTAGCACGCTTAGTCTAACTTGTAAATCTTAAAACATTTCATATGGACGATGATGGTAGATAAAATAGTGTCAAATAAATTAAGATAGCTTACACTTCTGATACAGGGATAGCAATCGACTGCGATCCATGTGTAAAGAGCTTGTTAGACTACGGAAGAGAGAAGTGTGTTATGTTGCGTGTGGCGCGTGAGTGTCCTCCCATTTCATTCCATTCATCAATTCGTCTCATTGATAGAGACAGGTAGAACTCATGGTTCTCATAACGTATGCAATGGAAAGTTTTAGGCAACCTTCGACAGTTGGCTAAATGTCGCCCTAGCGCGAATGCATACTACGTTGAGACAGAGGCAATCACTTGCAAACATGACGCAGAGAGGTTTAACAAGATTGACCATTGCCGAATGTCCCTTGCGGTATACATAGCAACGGGTTTCACCGCCGCCCTTTACAGGAACGCCCGTCGAAAGGAAGTATTACACCGAACTTCATTTGCAACGTTCAAGTTGACTGATAGCAGATTCAACTAAATGATAGTATTCGCCAGTCCGAAGACTGCCCAGGGCAAACCGCGAGGAGGTTCTATCATGTCTTGCCCCATGGTGGCCCTTAAGAGAGCCGATGGTTCGTTCTCGGGGACGTGAATTTGACTATTGACTGGAATAGTCAATGGGTATGACGCTTAGGTTGTCGTATACCCTATACCGCCTAAGCCGTGGTGGTGCATCTGGCACCTTTCGGATGCGAGTGGTATTCGGAGTCCACACCTCATCCGTCCAAATGATCCTCTTGATCTTCCCCTTCTTCTCATCCTCAACCCACTCGTCGAGGATGACGAACTCGGGAATGCCGTTGTCTTCATCAGTGAAGACGGGAATATTGTCGGCAGATGTCGCTTCCATCGTGACTTCAAATTGAATGAGAAGCGCTACAATCTTCTAGCTTATATAGGGTTTTCAACAATGAATTGCTCAACAGCGAATCAGAATGCTTCAGGGATAGCAATCGACTGCATAATGTTCAAGTTGACTGATAGCAGATTCAACTTAATGATAGTATTCGCCAGTCCGAAGACTGCCCAGGGCAAACCGCGAGGAGGTTCTATCATGTCTTGCCCCATGGTGGCCCTTAAGAGAGCCGATGGTTCGTTCTCGGGAGTAGCGTCATCTTACACCCTACCAATTCTGCTGAGAGAGTCAAAGACTCTCTCTTTGGTAGCACTGTCGACTTCCACACTAACTGGCACATGACTAAAAATTGGAATGTAGCGCCATTCCGTTGGATTGACAGCAGTTGCTGTCATCGGATTGCCAATCCGAGCAAGATTATTAAAAACTCTGTCTTGCTCCTCTAGCCTGACGAACTCCTCAAATAAATTTCGCGGCCTTAACTGCGGTCCGCGAGGAGAGCTGACTTGACTGTTCGGCGTCTGCATGATTGAAATGAAATGAAATGAGAGGCAGTGGTTTATATACCCCTCTAACGCGACGCAACGTTCAAGTTGACTGATAGCAGATTCAACTTAATGATAGTATTCGCCAGTCCGAAGACTGCCCAGGGCAAACCGCGTGGAGGTTCTATCATGTCTTGCCCCTAGGTGGCCCTTAAGAGAGCCGATGGTTCGTTCTCGGGAGTGACGTGATGGGGTGGTGAAGGCGGGCAAAGATCTGCAATGAAAATGATATGTATTAGAATAGGATATACTATCTTATTTACTTTTTCACTTACCAAGTTAGTCATCCTTTGGCAGTCTCGCGCGTTTCCGAATCGAGAATTTATGTAGGTGACCGCGCATTCGTAAGCTTGCATGGAGACACTTCTTGCTCGGATGACCGTTGTAGCAAATAATTGACTCGTCCAGATTTTGATTGACGAGTACTTGGCCGGCCAAATGATTATCCCGAATAGGGATGTGAAACTCAAACAAACGATCCTCATTCACACGTTCCCACTCATCCCTCATGCGCTCCAACTTCTCACACGCCTGCCTCTCATCACCCCGCCGAGCCACAGTCCTCTCCAACTCAACATTCCTCGCTCTCAACACACTCATCTCCTTCATCATCTCCTCAAACTTCGCCTCTGCATCTCTCATTCTTCTCTCCGCAGCACTCGCCCTCTTCACACACTCATCATTCTTCTCTTCCAACTCTCGCGTCTTATTCTTCAAATCAGTCACACAACGCCTCATTCTAATGTTTTCATCCGCCACCTCCTTCGACTTCAGTTCCTTCTTTTTTAACTCATCCAACTCCTTCACAACTTCATCCTTCACTTTCTTCAAACTCTCATACTTATTCACCAACAAATCATGCGCCATCTGCTGCGAAACATGCCTCTTCTCTTCATCCTTCAACCACCTCGCCGACTGCACACGAATCCCACCACTCTTCACTTTTGGGGAAGATGAGCTCTTCGGGGGGTCGGTGATGACGATGTTTGACACCTCCGATGACGAAGAGCTCAACTTCCTCACACGCTTCCTCACACGCTCCCTATCTAAATCCACATCATCCTCATCATCACTCTCAAGCACTCTCTTTCGCCCAATCTCACCCTCCAACGACGCAACCGCTCTCGCCAACTCATCATTCTCAACAACATTCTCAACAACATTCTCAACAACATTCTCAACCTTACCCTCTCGCTCGATCGCCAACATTCGCTCCCTCTCTTCCACAATCAACTGCGTAAATCTCAAATCAGTCACTAAACCACCACTACAGTCAGCATGCACTCTGTAAAAACGCGCCTCATCCTCATCACCCTTCAGCACTCTACACTTCACGCACGCAACCCTATTCAAGATAATCATGTGGCCGGTGCCCGCCTTCTTAACATGAGCTTTGGCGTCCGCACTGCGATTAACTCGCCCACATGAGCACATTTTAATATGGTATTTGCGGTTCCTGTCATTAGCCATGTTAGATTTATCGTTAGCTGTAAGATAATGAAATTTGTATAAGTTTGGAATCATGTAGTACAGTCATATTCCTAAAGAGTGTAGTGAGTGGCACTCGATCCCGTCGACAGCCCGAAGGCCTTGTACCGATCACTAGGGAAGTGAGAGATCTTCCCCGATACCCGCTCTTTACAGCTGAAGACATCATTGTCACTGCCCCGAAGTGGTAACAGGAACGCCGAGTCAAAGGTAGTGATCAGTAGCTGGGATCTAACCCCTCAAAGCTGCCTTAGACTTAGTTAAATTTCAAATCTGATAGCAGATTTGAACTCAGGATACTTGAAAACCTTAGTCTATATGTTAAAACTTTGAAAAAACTGAAAATTAAGAATTTTTAAAAAATTCCGCATTTTACTACTCATACTACTTTTAAAAAATTTTATCAGTAGTAAAGACACTATCAAACTCTATCATACAAACTTTGAAGTAGCAAGATAGCTTGCCTACTTCAAAAGATAGAGTCCTTTGCACCCGATATCGGGAGCTCAGAGCGACGACCGTCGCTTACCTCGTCTTTCGATGAAGTGATCAGACTTACGTTGTCGGGGGTTTATATATGCTCGGAAGAAAACTTAAAATGGCTCTATCTCCGAAAGTATTCATCGTAGCGACATGCGGTTTGTTGCAAACGATTTGTCTCATCATTCTTTACAATATGACACCTAAACCATTCTCATATGACCACGGGAAGTCGGTCCGCCAGCACATGTCCATGTAACATGCCACAAGTGAAAAAATTCCTAAGTGTGAGAGCTCCAGTGTGGTGAAAATTTTGAAAAATTTAAAACTTCCGAATTTCAACCTGGGACCTTAACCAAAACATTTTTCATCAAATTTCACTGACCTCCCCCCCTCCCCCCTCGTTCAGAGAAATTTGATGAAAAATGTTTTGGTGACGGTCCCAGGTCGAAATTCCACACTTTGGAAAATTTTCAAAATTTTACCCATACAAAGTCACTCTGACACTTAGGATTTTTTCAGGTGAGCGAACTCCGACCTAAAATCTTGTAACCGCTCTAACTTTTGAACGAAGACAGATAGGAACAAGCCGATTCTTTCACTGAATTTGTCTCACTCTTAGCTTTCAAACGAGCTATCGCACGACAAAATCCGTCCACTGGAAGCCAAAATCGAAGCAAGCTGTCCAGGGGGGGGTCAGTGAAATTTGATGAAAAATGTTTTCGTGGCGGTCCCAGGTCGAAATTCCACACTTTGGAAAATTTTCAAAATTTTACCCATACAAAGTCACTCTGACACTTAGGATTTTTTCAGGTGAGCGAGCTCCGACCTAAAATCTTGTAACCGCTCTAACTTGTGAACGGCTGGTCCGATTGACTCGCAACAAAAAATGTTGTCGAGCAGTTTTTTCTCCTCTTTCAAACGAGTAGCTGTAAGACAAAATCCGTCCACTAGAACCAAAGTTAGAAGATTGCTGTCGGGGGGGGGGTCAGTGAAATTTGATGAAAAATGTTTTGGTGACGGTCCCAGGTCGAAATTCCACACTTTGGAAAATTTTCAAAATTTTACCCATACAAAGTCACTCTGACACTTAGGATTTTTTCAGGTGAGCAAACTCCGACCTAAAATCTTGTAACCGCTCTAACTTTTGAACGAAGACAGATAGGAACAAGCCGATTCTTTCACTGAATTTGTCTCACTCTTAGCTTTCAAACGAGCTATCGCACGACAAAATCCGTCCACTGGAAGCAAGCTGTCCAGGGGGGGGGGACGTCAGCCGAAAATTTTTTCTCTCCGATTTCGCTGGCAACATCCTTCCTAACCCAAAATTTCACGTAGATTCCGAATCTGGCCTCCGTTTTCTCATCCGATGCTTCGTTTGGGCGCTACACACCAAAACGTCCCAAATTCTAACTCTGTCGTTTTTCGAAAAATGTTGAAAATTTTTTCTCACCGATTGCCTTGAAACTCACCCTACCGATGCAGAATTTCACGCTGAATCCGAATCTGACCTCCGTTTTCTCATCCGATGCTTCGTTTGGACGCTACACACCAAAAACATCACACACTATAGCCTCAAGACTAATCCTGGCGGTCGCCCACGTCAACCTAGACGGTCGCCCACGTCAACCAGGCGGTCGGACCAACTCACCCGAGTCTCACACTCTGTCGTTGCAGAGGGGGGGGGGACGTCAGCGAACATGTTGTGAACGTGGACCCACCTGGCCGGCACACCACGACAGACCACAACCTCTGTCGTTCCAGAGGGGGGGGGACTCAGACACGAAGCACCACGGCGGCCGACCACGACACTCTGCCGAGCCAGAGGGGGGGGCACGCAGCGATGGCCGCCATCTTGCGCGGTCCAGAAGTGGAGTTTTGCTTACTACTGGCGGTCAAACGTTACAAGGTTCGCTACGGTCAGATCATCTACAACTGAGGCCAGTGGAAGAAACAACCAAGGTACATAATCCTACACCGCTACAGCGTAAATTTAAACAAGCCTTGCGTTATGATGATCATAGCGTAGTACTCCAAACGGGAATGCTCCCTTCCACGGATGTCAAGATAATGCACAATCAGTATGGGGACTACATACTGATCCCCGTGAGTCCGTACATTCGCCACCAACTTGATACTATTGAGGAGTACGTGACATTAAATATGGACATTCCTACTCCTCTTGCTCAAGAGTGGAAGGCTAGAGATGACAAGGATACTCCCTATAGAAAGATTTGGGATGGTAATCACATTTGCCTACCGGTATCACATTGGTGTACTTACTATAAGAAGGATGGAGATCATTCAATACCCATCAGATGTGATGAGCTCGGAGAAGGTACTTGGGATATCCTTTTCAAAGTGAATGGGCTATATTATGGTCGACACAAGGATAATAAAATAGCCTCTCTCTCCATGCATATGGAATCCATCCTATATATTCCGAAACCACCCAACGTGGACGACATAATTGATCAAATCCTTAACAGCAGTGGTACGAAGCGCAAGTCGGAGAAGAATGCTACATCAAAACGCAAATCAAAGAAGGAGAATTGCTAGTCCTTTCCTAACTCTACCCTATGACAATTCGCTTATGTGCTTTGAGTGTCGTAGACGTGGTCTTATTAGATACATTTTACTTCTTCGTTGCCATCATATCATTTGTGTATTTTGTCGTGAAAAGCATCGATGTAATTCTTCATTTTGTAATATGTTATAGAACGCTTCCTTAGATGTGTAAATTTCCGTTTTAGGCTTCTATCATCATTTTTATGGATTGTGAGGGTGAACCTGTACAGGAGCTCAGTGCTATTGCTATGAACAATTGGACATATCAGATTGTTAGTGTCTATCATCAACATGCCAACTGCGATCCAATGTTGATCAATGGGCGAGAAAACACATTCATGGACTTAATCTGAAATATTTGCAAGACTATGGCTTTTCTTGTGAAAGTGCTCTTCTTATTGACTTTAAACGATGGTTAGCTGCTTTCAATGTTATACGCATCTTTTGTAATAATCCTGGTAAGGAGAGGAAAGTATTTCCCAATCTAATCATTGATGATATTTTGCTCCCGCCTTGGGATAGTAGAGTGAATCAACATTATCATGAAGTCACGAAACGTTTTAAGGATTTGTGTGTTCCTATTTTGTCTGTTCGTTGTAGTAGCTACGTTCATAACCAATGCTTCTTTCCTCCTTACCTCAACACTGCCAAAGTCCTGTATGGTTATCATTGCTCGCTGTATGATAGGTATCAGCTGTATCTATTTTATCTCTTTCAAACCATTGATTTATAATGCATGCTTGTTACCATTATTCAATAAATGTTACTATGAGAAGAGTTGTTGTTTTCATGCAATGGATGGGTTAGATAAAGGGCGATCATGTCTTTCTCAAACGACTGCGGAACATTACGTTTTCATAGGCAAAGTTTAAAAGGAGCTGTTCAAGATTATGTGATAAAATTTCATAAAGATGAGACCGACATCGAAGCAGTGGTCGATGATGCTAGCACTCTATTTCTAGAGTTAATGAATACATTCTCTGATAGCATTATCATGGCGCGATTAGTTGCGAAAATTAAGTTTAGTCATTTTGGAAAGGAAGAGGTGGAAAGTCGCTCTTTCCATTTTGCTTCTTATTCAATGGAAGTGGTAGATCACCCCGAAGAATTTTTTAAAAGACATATGATAAAAATTGCTGAACGTCTTAACGCATTTAACCATCATGGTAGCAGTCTAGTGATTGAAGCGATTTCAGATATTCACATTCAACTTTCCATAAAGAAAAATTGAAAATGCAGTGGTACTTGATTGTAGCACAACTGGTTTTCGAGCTATGTCTGCTCACTCTCGAAGTATATTCCTTCTGTACATGCGTCTATTATTTAGAAAAGGCTAGCAAATTCATATCTTCAAAAAGACTTGCTATAGACATCAGTAACGGTGAAACTATGTGTTGTGATGTATGTAAGCGAAAGGATGGAAATGAAAAGCGCATCTTCAAGAGATGTAAGCATGCTTTTTGTCAACGCTGTTTCATACGTAATTGCATTCAACTTTGCCAATGTTACCACTGTGATATTGCTCATTTCGAGTGTCACTTATGTCGCAATAGTTAGTACCTATGCAAATGTGGTAAAGATAGGTTTTAGCAAAGACTAACACGGAAAATGGCGAAACGTAAAATGACGAAACGTAAAAGTCAAAAGTTTTCTTCAGCCATTCAAGCTCTCCGACGAATGAAAGCAAATCAGCGATACAATGCTATACGACATGCTAACGATAAATTCATTTGTGAAATTATTTCTCATGTGAGGAAGTTGAGGACGAAGAAATTAGCGCCAAAACAACGAAAGTTACTTAAGCGATATGCTACAAAATTGCGTTTCATCTCCAATCCTAAAGTCGCCCTTCAAAGAAAGAGGAAAACTCTAACACAAAAGGGCGGTTTCCTTTCAGCAATACTTCCAATGATAGCTCCTGCCGTGGGCAACCTATTGGGAAATATTTTTGGCTCTAAGCGTTAATTATGCAAATGTTGAGCCTCAAAGTAATAAAATGGATTTCAGACTTCAATGTGATAAAGTTCTGACTGTATCAGGTCCATCTCATGCAGGTAAAACTGTTTTCACGCTGAATTTATTGGATAAAAGAAGGGAGTTGTTTAAGGAACCTATCAATCGAGTGATTTGGTGTTATGGTATTTATCAACCGTCGCTGTTTCAGGAATTGCAAAGTCGCAACTTTATTCGACATGAAGGAATTATTCCAGTGGATAAACTTCAGTCTAATGATGTTGTTGTATTGGATGATTTATTAAAAGAAAGTAAGAATTCAAAAGATGTTACAGATATGTTTACTCGCGCAGCACACCATAAAAGGTGCTTTATCATCTATATTACACAAAATTTGTTTCCTGATGGAAAAGAAGCTCGTACACGAAACCTGAATACACACTATTATGCTATTTTCAAGAATCCGCGAGATAAAAGTCAATTTGAAATTTTAGCGCGACAAGTTGCACCCAGAGGATCAAAAGCCTTAATTGAAATTTTTCAAGCAGCTACTGAAAAACCATACGGTTACTTATTCATTGACTTTACGCAAGAGTGTCCGGAAGAATTTAGATTTCGAAGTGATATTTTGAAAACTCCCATGATTATCTACAAACTATGAGTTCTTATTCTCGCATGATTGTTATTCCTCAGGATGAATATGTACAATTGACTGCCATGCAGCAAGTAAAGCAACCTCTTGCAAATCAAATGTATAGGAAAGAAATAGATTATCAGCAAAATGTTCACATCAAAGATCCACATCGTGCTGTATTATTACAATCGGAAACTGTTGAGCAATTGAAAAACTTGAAGAATAAGATGCGTGACTCTGTATCGACTGCTACACCTTTAGCATCTCGCGCACATGCCATATCTCTTTTCAATAGTATTGAGCCCCATCTCAATGTAAATGATAGAGGAGAAATCATTACAGATGAAAATAAAGTGATTGATGCTTCACGTTATGAAGACTTGATTCAGTATGCGACACGTAGAAAGCGCCGTCAGGGCTATGTTCCACCTGGTTGGTCATACTTTCTTAAACTATTGAAAAAGCATAATGTGCCAAAATTTGCTTTGAATAATGAGACATTGAAAGAACTTGATTCAACAGTGGCTACTACTCCAATGCTTCAGACGATGAAAATGCCAACAAATTGGTTTAAGGCGTCACCTGCTACATCCCCTCCCACACTCACTAAGCAAACAAGAGGAAGAACTCGACGTAGATCTACATCGCCACTAAAACTGGTAAAAGGAAAACGTAAAACAGCTCCTCCCAGGAAATACATGTTCTCAGATTATTAATATGAAGCAGATGTGTTGCTTGCCATGTAATGAGCCACCAGAGGTGAATGTCGTTGTCACTTGCACTTGCTGCGCCAGCTCTCATAATGAAACCCCTAAGCAATGTGAACACGATCGCAAAACCGCTAAAGCTAAATGCTGCAGTTGTTGTAAGTGTAGAAAGGGAAGAAAACAAAAAGATGAGAAGGAGGAAAAAGAGTCAGTCGTCATCGACTGAACGTTTGAAGTCAATCTATTATGATGTAAAACATCCGGCAGGATTTGCATCTATCAAGAAATTATCAAAAGCGAGTGGTCTTCCACAATCACAAGTGAAACGATGGTTAAAGGGTCAGGCTACCTATACACTCCACAAACAAGCGAAAAAGAAGTACCGCACCCGCCATTATATTGTTCATGACATCGATGAACAGTGGCAAGCAGATTTGTGCGATGTTGCCTCCATTTCAAAACATAACTCGGGCAATAATTTTATTTTAACCGTCATTGATATTTTCTCGCGTTATGCGTGGGCTCAACCTTTAAAAACTAAAGAAGGGAAAGGAGTAGCAAAAGCATTCCAAACAATTTTTCGAGAAGGTCGCATTCCAAAAAGAATTCAGAGTGATCAAGGAAAAGAGTTTGAAAATCAGCATGTGACAAGATTATTTGAGAGGCATGACATTGAGTTGTTTAGTGTAAAGAGCGCTTATAAAGCTGCACTCGTTGAACGTTTTAATCGCACATTAAAAAAATCGCTTGTGGCGACATTTTACTGCCAACTTGACACAAAATTGGACAAAGGTTCTACAAGATACACTCCATGCCTACAATCACTCTATCCATCGTTCTATTGGACTCAGACCAGTAGATGTAAATGCTGACAATGTAGATAAAGTGCGCGAATCATTCCAACGTAAACGCACTCATGTGAAAAGTGATGTGAAAATTGGCGATAAAGTTCGTATCTCAAAAGTGAAAAGTGTTTTTGCTAAAGGGTACCTCCCGAATTGGACAGAGGAGGTATTTACAGTATCAAGGATTAATCAAAAAGACTCTCCGACCACCTACAAGTTGAAAGATTACGATAATGAAGAAATTGAGGGTAGCTTTTACCGCGATGAGATTGAGGTAGTCACTGAAAGTGAAACATATTTGGTAGAGAAAATCATTCGATGTAAAAAACGGCAAGGTGAAGAATGGTGTCTTGTTAAATGGACTGGTTATCCTTCAAGTATGAACTCTTGGATGCGTCGTGCCGACATCTTTCATCTAAGTGATCGACAGTGATTCATGCAAAGTTGTAACTAACAATGTTTAGGGTTTGAGCTATGAATCCAACTGCCTCATTTTATTCACGACCCTCCTACGTAAGTGGTGGAGGACAAATTTACATCGGTGCTCGCCGCCAACGTGGAGGTAGCATACTTGGTGCACTGAAATCTGTTGTAGCACCTCTCATATCCAATGTCGGTAGATCTTTAAAACGAAATGTTTTAAGTAATGCCGTTGGCTTTGCTGGTGATGTTGCTAGTGATCTTTCCAGAGGTAGAAGTTTTAAGAGCAGTTTGTTGAATCGTGGGAAGGAACGCGGTTTAAAAACATTGAAGCAGACCATTGCTGGTGTTACTCAAGGAAAGAAATCACCTAAACGAATGAGAAAAGGAAGGAGGAAACATCGCGGAGCTGGTAAGGTGCGATCTTCAGTCAAAAGGCATTCACGCAAACGTCGCAGAGGCTCTAATCATTCATCAGGCGATAAACGACGACGCTGCTATAACTTCTAATCATGGAGTGTAAAACTTCCGGTTTTTGTTTGTTCGATCAACAAGCCATACAGACAGATATTCTTAGTTCAAGTATTGTAGATTATCATCCTCGAACAGCTGAGAATGCTGGCCCCATTGAATTTGTTATTCCTGGTGGTAGTGATGACTACATAGATTTGAGTTATGCGATGCTTGATTTGAGGTTTAGAATTCAGCAAGCAGATGGAACTGCTATTGACGATGCACATAAAGTTGGACTGAACAATTTACCATTGACTACATTACTTCGCGATGTTTCTCTAACGATTGGAGAGCAGCAGGTGGAAGGTGGTCAAAGCGATTATCCCTATAAATCATATTTCAATCATGTATCACAGTTTCATCCAGCAGCACAAAAAAGTCATATGGAAGCCATGGGATGGTACAGAGATGAAGCAGGAAAATTTGATGTTGAAACAAACAGTGGCTTTGTAAAGCGATCTGCTATGATTAAAGATAGTAGAGTATGTCAGCTATATGGTCCGCTGAATTTAGACTTCTTTAGACAGTCAAAGTTTTTACTCTGTAATACCAGCATGCGACTCAAGCTGACATTGAATAAGCCTGAATTTGCGCTGAATGCATTTGCTAAAGTTGACAATTTTAGAATTCATGTGGAAGATATTGCACTTTACATTCGTCGAGTAGTACCGAATCCAAGTGTCATTAGAGGGCATGCTGAAGGTCTTAACCGCCAAAATGCCATTTACCCCGTTCAGCATACAAAGCTTCTCACCTTTACAATTCCGAAAGATCAAAAGAGTTTCATGAAAGATGGCCTCTTTCCATCGGAAGCACCGAAGCTCCTCATGGTGGCAATGGTTGAAAATGATGCATTTAATGGTAATATAAAGAAGAATCCTTTCAATTTTAAACACAATCAGTTAAGTGAAATTGCTTTACGTGTTAATGGTGTGAGTCATCCTGGTCCACCCTACAAACCAGATTTTGCTTCGGATCAATTTATGCGCAGTTATGTTGATTTTATGGATGTCTTTGGCTTTTACAATACGGATGATACCAACGGACTGACTATGAAAGAGTTTAAGAGTGGATATACTATTTATGCATTTGATTTGACTGCTGACAGCGATATTAGTGCACCCTATCGTCAAGCGAACGTGCCTCATAATATTCGTTTGGATTTGACGTTCAAAAGAACACTACCTGAGACGATCAATGTATTAATTTATGCAGTCTTCGATTCAAATATTGAAATTACAAAGTATCGTGACGTGATTCTTCAGTATAATCGTTAATGAGTTGGTTGACTGCTGACGATATTAAGACTAAAGTGCAGCGTAATGCAGACGAAGCGACGTTGAAAGCTTTCGATAATGTCTATTCACTCGATACCTTACCACCTGCAGTAAATCACTATCCCATCTTTATTGTGCTAAACACTCATTCACAGAATTTAGGCGGTGAGCATTGGAAAGCGATCTTTATTGGAGAAGACGGACGTGGTGAACTATTTGACTCTCTTGCTCAACCTCCAAATATACCAACACAGCAGTGGTTGAGAAAACATACGCGTCAATATCAGCGAAATGAACGCATACTACAACATCCACTTTCATCAACGTGTGGTGCTTTTGTACTGTACTTCATCTTAAAAACGTTTACATGTATCTCGATTTGCATCTGTTATTCAAAACTTTTCATGTAATCCATCCTCTAATGAAAAAATGATTTGTAAGTTCTATCATGATTTGAAATAAAAACATCATGTTGGAAAAATTGTTTTTTATTTTACAATCCGCTGGGTACGTACATACTCAATGAGATAGTCTAGGATCATATTTGCTTGTTCATGAGATTTTAGTCCAGTAATGATCACTTTACTATTATGAAAGATTGCCACATGCACAGGCAACCAACAACTAATGAGAGCTGCAGGAAAAAAGTTCGGGTTCATAACACAAACTGTAACTGCTGGTACGAATCTTCAAAAATGATAGACTGTCACTCAATTGAGTAGAGATCACCATATTGTCCACAGTCAGATTCGACATCACACACCTCTCCCTCTTCCATATCCGATGTAGTAGTCTCTGTAGCTCTAAGCGCATTGACTGCGCCGATGAATGAGAAAGGGCGCCGAGAATCTGTACAGTCCCATTTGGGAAGAGTTGAAGATTCCGTGAATTGTTCATCTTCACCACTAACATTTGAGGACGGCCCGGGTAATACTTGCTGTTTGGAAGCTGTTGGCGTAATGTTGTGAGATCGATTTTGGTGTAGAGTCTGAAGCGACGGAGAATGTTGACGATGGTGTAGCGATGGCGCTTCATGATGAAAGAATGAGTAAATTGAGCGATGTACCTTCCTTTTATACTTTTCCCAACTACCTTGATGAAATGTGAAGTTAGTATGAAGTTGGGAATGATAGAGTTGAATTCGCCGATTGTTGACGCGCAGCCAGATGCGATTTCCAATACGTGAATGTCTTTTCATATAGAAGTATTTCAAGTCCTTCATGATATGATGTAGAGATTGAAAATGACGATAAGATAAAACAAACTCTCTTCTCACATTTCCAGTTGAATCTTTGAAATAGACGTTTCGATCATGATCCGTTTCAATACGTTGTAGGGAATCTAATTTCCAACTCATGGTGCGTGGTAATCATATCTGATTAAGATTTGCATAGTAGGGCGATGAACTCACGACGAATAAATGTCATGATGGAGCGATGTATGTATCTTCTATACTTCTCCCAATTGTATTTGCGAAATGAGAAACAGTTTGCGGAATGAGAATGGTAGATTTGAATTTCATTTCTGTAATGTTGAAGCCAAACTTGATCACCCAAGGAGATGAATCTTAATGTTTCAAAATATTCCAAATCCCTCATGCTATCATTGAGGTTGACAAATTGTCGCCATGTTAATGTAATTCCTCTTGATGTATGACCATGAGAATTTTTGAAATGTACGTTTCCATCACGATCAACTCTGATATATTGTAGAGAGTCCAAAATCCAAGTCTTCATGATGTTATGCAAAGTTGCAGATTAGCAATATAAAAATGTCGTTTTATCATATTTTGCTTAGCAATGCGGCTACAAAGAGATTTACTAGCAATCGAGCCGCACTCTTTTCTACTCCCATTGATCATGCACAACAGCTAAATGGGAATTGGGAAGTGGGTGTCACTCAACTTGTTTATAGCAACTGTGTCTATACTTTTGATCATGAGGTGATGACTATTAATATGAGGCGTACAGCTGCTTATCAATGTGAAAAGGGGTGCCGAGTATACATTCCACAGTGGCCAAAGAAAGATCTCTTATCATGTAAAAAGTTTATATATGATTTCTTGAATAAAGCGTGTAAACATATTGTCCAATTTACTCCGCACAATGATGATTATAATTATGTACATCATGTAGTTGAGAAAGATTGGATTGTTGGTTTAAGTCCAAGTTTAAGAAATGATTTAGGCTACCTCGCTAGCGCCTTAACAAGCTATGATAATTTTAACGTTAATTACCACATAAGTGGTCATAAACAGTTAATATATCGAGAGGAAGCTTATTATGTAGATCTTATTCCAAGAAATGAGAAGACGTTGGTGAAGAAGATTGTGATTAAGCCAAGAAAGACAAACATGACTCCTGAAACATTATTGAAGAAATTTAATTATCTCCTTCGAGTTGATGACAAACAAGTGGCAACATTGACTTATATTAAATCATCTAATCATATTGCAATAAGCAAATTAAATGATGATGATCTAGTATTAGTTTGTTCAAAAGATTTTCATCAGTTCTTACGACATCGTTCTGCAGCTGTTCATGGAAAATCTGATATGCAACATTTACCATGTGAAAGGTCAAATCAATTTGATACAGAATGGGCCGTATCTTTATACAGAAAGTGTGTAGAGCCTTTTGGTGGTTTCTTACATGAAACAAGAGTGTTGATGCCTCGCATTATTACTTCGGTTAAATTGGTTGTAGATTATTTAAATGAAGTGATTAATGAGCAACATATTTCATTTTCTGAAAAAGAAGGTACTTTGTCTCTCACTATAAATGGAAAAGGTATTGAACTAATTATGGATAAAACTCTAATGGACATTTTGGGTTTTGATCAAAATATCTTTAAAAGTGGTACTGTAACCAAAGCTAGCGCAGACATGTCGCTATCGCGTCGTATTAACTATTTTCAGATATATTCCAATATTGGTGAAGATGTACGTGTGGGAGATGTTGAAGCTCCATTGCTAGCAATGATACCATACCAGCCAAAAAGCTGCAGTATTTTATCTGAGCATACTTTCAAGAAAGTGCATTATACAAAGCTGAAATCAAACTACATCCCACAAATTGATATTGCCATTTATGATGATGCTGGTGCGTTGATTCCTTTTCATAAAGATGCTGTGACAAGTATTACACTCCATTTCCGAATGAAGAGTTAATGCAAACGTATGCTAATATATTTTTCCAATGTGAATAATATGGAAAGTGAAAATAAGGACTCGTTTCTAATCTACTTGCCCAGTAATGCTTCTATGAATAAATTTCCCAAAAATAAACCATCAGACTATCGAGTAGAATTAAATCGGCCACTGCATTTAGAAGGTGAATGGGAAGTTGGCGTTTCTAGTATTTGCTATGATAGCAATATTCAGAATGTGAATGATTTGGAAGAAATGATATTGACTCCTCGCACC
Source organism: Prostheceraeus crozeri (assembly GCA_907163375.1). Taxonomy (NCBI): domain Eukaryota; kingdom Metazoa; phylum Platyhelminthes; order Polycladida; family Euryleptidae; genus Prostheceraeus; species Prostheceraeus crozeri. The sequence goes on from CAJQUW010014920.1 coordinate 35,444, forward strand.
CATGATGGAATAACGATGAATAATGCATTTCAGTTCCCATACAATTTAACATCAGATGGAAAGTGGAACTATGAATGGATTCAGATAAAATCAGATTCTTATGAGCCATTTGGGAATGAGAAAATTATTAAGGCATTCAACAGTGGTAATACTTCCATCATGAAGAATAAAAATCAGAAAGCTTATGAGTTTACTATCTATCATTGGAGTGGGAGACAGTTCCTCCGCTTTCATTCTTTTACTAAAGGTCTTACGCTGAGGTTGGATAGTGAATTCTATCCACATCTTGGTTTTGGTCATGGACTACATCTAACGTCAATTGCTACTGCAAATGTTAAAAAAGTTTATTCAAATCGAATCAACAAATTTCATTATAGATTTAAAATATTTGATGAAGATGTTGTAGAATGCGAAGAACGCATCATTTTGAAAAAGCGTGGTGTTCAACCTTTATCACTTATTGAGTTAGTAAAACGATGGAATGAGACTGTGGGTAAGAAGTATGGAGAGAAAATTATGGTGGACAAAAATAAGTTGGTTATTCAGAAATATAATGACAAACTTACAGTTTATTTCTCTCCAACGTTGCGTCATTTTGTAAGACATTATACGCCTATTATTGGAAGCGGTGTGGTGTATGCTTCTCATGAATATCACACTAAAGCTGATTCAGTTAATGATGAATGGTGGGTGGACATCTATGGTGATCGCATCAAGAAAAATTACCAGTCTTATGAAGAATCTAAAGTTGCTATCAATATAATGCCGCGTCTATATCATACAGTTGAAAGCTTCATTCATGTAGTAAATCCTTATATACAACAGAAGTTGAAGCATGTGATGAAAAGTAAATATGATGCAAAGACACACCACATTTCGTTTTCAATTGAAAATCAACGCGTTGTTCTGAAACTGGGTGATGACATTCAATGTCAATTGAGTAAAAATTTGAAAAAACTCTTTGGCTTTTCAATGCTACAAACTGTGTTTGCTGCTGCGCATACGATTGGTATAGAAACACCAATGACACTTGATAAACATGAACAACACCTTTACATTCAAAGTGATTTGATTTTACCTATTTCTGTTGGCGAGAAAAAAGAATACATTTTACGTGATTTCATTCATGATAAAGACGCTTCATATGGAATAGTCGAGAAGATGTTTCAATCTATTTTCTATCATCCCGTCGTCAAACAAACTATACCCTCTATTGCTATCAAAATTACCAATGGTTTACAAGAGTGTATCCATGTGAAAGATACTAAATCCCTCGTAACTTTAGTGTTTCGGAAAACAAAGTGAAGTCATTGTGATATGTTTATTGAAATAAAAATATGTATATGAAAAAGTCTTTTCACAGATATAGGGGGAATGGGCTGACTGTAGGCATATATTCACAAGGAAGAAACGATCTCATGCGATACATAAAACAACCATGTATATCTACAAAAAGCAACATCAAAATACTGAGTTAAAGTTGATTATGTCAATACATCTCCTGAATGTGGTAGCGTGAGTTTTATTCTTTTGGGTGGAGGTATGTTTGTGTCAGGATGTCCATGTGGAAGAGATGTGTTATGTCCTATCCAACACCTCTTATCCTCCCATGCTGAAAGTGCTCGTTTCTTGAACGTGTACGTTTTCACAGTATGAACTTGAGATTTTAAGATTGTCATATTGACAAACGTTATAGTTTTATTTTTATAGGCCTTCTTATAGGACCGATGTTTCATTTTATGAACAATGGATTTTGATATACCTTTAGCACGCTTAATACTATCTGCACATTCTTTTAGTTTCATGGAATACATTTTAGGACGGAGGAGAATCATTTCATCTATTTCCTTTCCTGCTGTTTCATCCTTAAAACAACCAAGTTTGGCTTTATTCTGTATGGAATAGAGTGGATGAGTGGGATTGTAGTTAGATGTATCGAAATATTTTTCTAATGACTTACCTACTTCATTAAAATTTAAATCTTTTTGAGTGGTAATTCCTAAAAAGAAACTATCTGTATCACCACCCAGCAAGCGAACCTCTTTTACGAGAGGGCATGGTTTTAATATTTTGTAGAAGAGTTGATACATTTCAAGCTTAGAATAATCTAAAACGGCTTGCCCAATATAGATGGGTTTGCACAATTCAACTTCTGATTTAATCATTTTAACACCTACAAGATCCTCATCGATGATGTCTCTATCAATGAAAAGAGGTGATGAGGTCAATTTGTGATATTTTTGTTCATCAACGACTAGTTTGTAATTCATACGTTTTCTAACATCCTCCATGGTCTTTCCGAATAGACTATTATTCTTATATTTATAAAAATCCTTTTCAAAATTATTTTGGGCGAGTGCACGTTTTTGACTGTTACTATCTATGTAGGGTTTGAGGAAGGCTTTCTGTCTAAATTTGATAATGCGGTGAACTGACTTTAGAAGCATGCCCATTTCTAAATAGAATTTTAATATGCAGAAGTGTACGAGATAATTTTTCTTATCATATTGGGTGAGTAAAAGTTTGCGGCATGGTTTGTACCTTGGCTGTCCACACTCTGTTAAGTTATTATGAAATTGTGACATGAATGGTGAAAACATATCTTCAGTCACTTCGCCAGATTCAGGTGCGAGTGGGAAATCAGCAGTTTTATTTTTAATACTATTTGGATAAATCAAATCCACTTCAAAATAATATCCCCAATCACCTTCATCTGGAATATTCAGTATGTTTGAAGGGTTGGAGTAATACTCAAGCTCATTTTGATTTAACCAACTAAACTCGGAATGAGGTAGTGGTTTAGACAGTGAACTGCCATATAAATTATTTTGGTCATAGTACTTTAGGTGGATATGATCATCACCTACTGTTTCAGATTTTATATGATGTTTATTTACAAATGTGAGACCACCGCGTATTCCGCGCTCAAATATATTATACATCTCCGGGTCTTGTAAGAGATGAATGGTCTCACCAGTCATTTTAAAGGCTGATTTAAAGGACATGGCTGGTAGACTGACAAAGTGGATAGGATCTAATTTGTCTTCTTCTAATGCCACTCGTCGAAACTCCTGAAAGACATCAGCCAGCAAAATGACATCTAATTCTAAGTAAGCGATCATATAATCGCCAAACGTTTTACAATTAAATTTTAACCATGCCTCTTGAGCATGTTCATAGTCCTCTACTGGACAATCTTCACCCGTCAAATCGTTTTTGAATTTGTCAATGGAAGGAAGGGTTGTTTCATTTAGTTTAGACATTGAGCTAAAATACGCATAAGGAAAGACTCCTTTGCGAGTGATTATTTCATCCGTTAAGTTTGGATAGTGTTTCTTCAAAGTTTGACTATGGGGAAGAAACTTGAGATTACGAACGAGAGAAGCTAGTGACGCTGACATGAATTGAAATGAATCTAAAAATTTTATTTCGAAGAAGACTGTCTTATTTTCTTTAGTTTTATCTACTGGTACTTTTGCTGTCATTGCCATGAATTTTTCTCTCGTTTGTGCTATTACATTAAACTGCCACGATTTCATCTGGCTCAACCCTCCTTTTATGAGCATATGACTGTCATAGCCCTTAAAGTTATGAAAAATGACGGGTAGTACACGACGTCTCAACCTAAGTGAAAAGTTACATTTGGAGCAGAGTGCGTTTCTAAATTTACCAGTGATGTGATCATGATCACGCACTTTCTTAATTTTATCGTCATCAAACGTTTTATGACATTTAGGACAGGATGTGCAACTTTCAAATTTTTGTTTGTCTTCATCTGACATATGTAGTGACTTACGCTGCAATTGGGAATCATATGATTGTTGAAATTTTGCAGCTTTATCGAGAAATTCTAGAAATTTTGAAATGCAATCTTCACCTTGCCAAGTATGCATTATGTTTTGTCTATTCCTAAAGTGGTCATGCCATACTTCATAGCAGGATATGGCTGCTGGCTTGTGGATGATATCATCAATGTAGCATTCTATGTCTGCGTAAATGACACGCAGGGGACTTAATTCGTCACCATTATCCCTATGTGAAAATATTTTATCTTTGGGCATGCGTTCCATTTGTAATTTACCTCGCTTGCACCATTCATAGTGAGTTTCAAATTTATCTTTACTCCAAAATGAGCGGATGCAGCGGTCGCATACAAAATGTTCACCTCTTTTAGATTGCCCCAAGTGAGTGTACAAGCGAGAGATTTTGGGAATACCACAGTAGTGCCATTCCTCGCTATCATCTTGTTTTACTAATAAGAGGTTGACTACACGTTCATAACAAGTTGAACGTGAATTATAGCGGGCACCCTTCAACCCCTTCTCCCACACGTGAACGACAATTTTAATCTTATTATGTTTTTCGAACGTTTCTACATCTTTGATTTTCATGTTGTTACTATCACAACCTTCAAAGTCTAGTTCATCCTCCCACTGTCTATAGCTATAGGTGCGATCTCGATGCGCGTTGATATCATTATAGTGAAGGATGGATAGGACTGCATATTTGAAACACTGTGATTTACAATCAACATTGATGACAGCTTTCTTATTATACAACGTTTTTGGAAGTTTAAATGTGCCTCGAGCTGCATGACTTTCTAATAGGGAAATTTTGAATATGGCTGAGTCCACACCATCAAAAATGAGAGCGCTGTCGCGTTGATTGAATTTATCTACATTTGATTTTAAACATTGAATGTGAAAATTTAGCCAAGACTCGCAGTCTACAACTTCGGTTGCGGAAGAGGAAGGAACATGAAACTGTATTCTCTCCGTCACTTGACCCGTTTGAAAATCTATTTTAATATATTTTAGTTTAAGGTAGATGAGCGCCTTCATTCTAAAATTGTCTAAATTATTGAAGAGCGCTTCGATAATGTTAGAATTTTGAAGGAGCCACTCAGGAAAATCTACAATTTGAGTATTGGACTCCATGCAGTAGTCGCGTACTAAATTATTATGTGAAACATTAATGAGGGAGATGGTAGAGGTACCGTTGGTGTAGTGATCATTTGCATGCGTGTGTTGAAGTCTGTGCGAAGATCGCTGAAAGTGACTATCAAAAGAAAGAGGGCACAAATCGCAAGGAAAGGAGATGTCATCGTCAGAATCAACTTCACCTCCGGAGATTGACGCCGCTTTGCGTTGACACACACGTTGTTTGATGTGTCGAAGGAGACTGTGCTTCCTTGTAAACATATGTCCGCAGTCGGCACATTCCCACTCGTTGCCTTGCCGCGAGAGTCCTGAGCTGGAACTCACATCACCTGAAAGAGAAATCATTCTTTCATCTCTGTTCAAGCCTCAGTGTAGTGTTACAACCTACCTTGACTCAATAACTCTAAACTTTCCTCGAGAAGAGAGGGCGTTGGTGATGAAGTTGATGCCTGAAATTGAGGAAGATGCTATTAGTCACACGTTTGAGGGAGATGAGAGGAAATTTTCAACTTACCATTTCAACGAAATCAAGTTTAAGGTTGATACTTCTACAAGATAGAGACTTCACTCAAATTTGGAATTCACGAGATAGCAGTTCACTTGTACACCTCAAATAATAGTCAAAGAGAGAGATCGTGCGTTCGTCACTTGTATGATTCACAGATTAAATGAAATGAGCTGAATGTCACTTTGCTTATATACTTTCATCCTCTTCATTCATTGGATGTTCATTCTGATTGGCTGCTTGTGTATACTTAAGAATAGGAAAAATGTTAAAGTTATCATTATTCAAAGTCAGCATTTCAAAGACAACATGACAAGTCCTCCAACAACACCAAATACCGCATTGGAGTTCTCCTCTCCATATACATCAGCAAAGGTGCTCGTTACACCAAATGCACCAAGAAAGGCGAAGGTGGAGAAGACATACAATCTCGACAATATACGAAAGTTATCATTATCGGAGGAGGATGAAGAGGAGTTGCCCGACCTAACAGGCATACGGTGGAAATATTTACAATATGATGCCGAAGGGGTGATGGAGATGACCAGCAAGTCGCACTTGCATCAAATATGGGAGTGGTACACCCCTAACTCCCAACCGCGAACCGTGGCGGAGTGGGCGTACATTGAGAAAGTGAGGGACGCAGCAGAAGAACGTTTAAAGCAGCTCAACTGTTTTTGTGATCTATGTGAAGCCAGACTCTGGGACGATATTGACGATGAAGACCTTTTGAAATACATGCCATAATAAATGTTTATTTCGTATTATCTTTTCTTTCATACTGACTTACTTGAATGGGGTTTTAGTGAATAATTTAACCATGTATACTTTTTCATTTGGAAATAGTAGCACGCTTAGTTTAACTTGTAAATCTTATAACATTTCATATGGGTGATAATGGTAGATGAAATAGTGTCAAATAAATTAAGATAGCTTACACTTCTGATACAGGGATAGCAATCGACTGCGATCCATGTGTAAAGAGCTTGTTAGACTACGGATGGGCTTAAGTGGATGATTTAACCATGTATACTTTTTCATTTGGAAATAATAGCACGCTTAGTCTAACTTGTAAATCTAAAAACATTTCATATGGACGATGATGGTAGATAAAATAGTGTCAAATAAATTAAGATAGCTTACACTTCTGATACAGGGATAGCAATCGACTGCGATCCATGTGTAAAGAGCTTGTTAGACTACGGATGGGCTTAAGTGGATGATTTAACCATGTATACTTTTTCATTTGGAAATAGTAGCACGCTTAGTCTAACTTGTAAATCTTAAAACATTTCATATGGACGATGATGGTAGATAAAATAGTGTCAAATAAATTAAGATAGCTTACACTTCTGATACAGGGATAGCAATCGACTGCGATCCATGTGTAAAGAGCTTGTTAGACTACGGAAGAGAGAAGTGTGTTATGTTGCGTGTGGCGCGTGAGTGTCCTCCCATTTCATTCCATTCATCAATTCGTCTCATTGATAGAGACAGGTAGAACTCATGGTTCTCATAACGTATGCAATGGAAAGTTTTAGGCAACCTTCGACAGTTGGCTAAATGTCGCCCTAGCGCGAATGCATACTACGTTGAGACAGAGGCAATCACTTGCAAACATGACGCAGAGAGGTTTAACAAGATTGACCATTGCCGAATGTCCCTTGCGGTATACATAGCAACGGGTTTCACCGCCGCCCTTTACAGGAACGCCCGTCGAAAGGAAGTATTACACCGAACTTCATTTGCAACGTTCAAGTTGACTGATAGCAGATTCAACTAAATGATAGTATTCGCCAGTCCGAAGACTGCCCAGGGCAAACCGCGAGGAGGTTCTATCATGTCTTGCCCCATGGTGGCCCTTAAGAGAGCCGATGGTTCGTTCTCGGGGACGTGAATTTGACTAGTGACTGGAATAGTCAATGGGTATGACGCTTAGGTTGTCGTATACCTATACCGCCTAAGCCGTGGTGGTGCATCTGGCACCTTTCGGATGCGAGTGGTATTCGGAGTCCACACCTCATCCGTCCAAATGATCCTCTTGATCTTCCCTTCTTCTCATCCTCAACCCACTCGTCGAGGATGACGAACTCGGGAATGCCGTTGTCTTCATCAGTGAAGACGGGAATATTGTCGGCAGATGTCGCTTCCATCGTGACTTCAAATTGAATGAGAAGCGCTACAATCTTCTAGCTTATATAGGGTTTTCAACAATGAATTGCTCAACAGCGAATCAGAATGCTTCAGGGATAGCAATCGACTGCATAATGTTCAAGTTGACTGATAGCAGATTCAACTTAATGATAGTGTTCGCCAGTCCGAAGACTGCCCAGGGCAAACCGCGAGGAGGTTCTATCATGTCTTGCCCCATGGTGGCCCTTAAGAGAGCCGATGGTTCGTTCTCGGGAGTAGCGTCATCTTACGCCCTACCAATTCTGCTGAGAGAGTCAAAGACTCTCTCTTTGGTAGCACTGTCGACTTCCACACTAACTGGCACATGACTAAAAATTGGAATGTAGCGCCATTCCGTTGGATTGACAGCAGTTGCTGTCATTGGATTGCCAATCCGAGCAAGATTATTAAAAACTCTGTCTTGCTCCTCTAGCCTGACGAACTCCTCAAATAAATTTCGCGGCCTTAACTGCGGTCCGCGAGGAGAGCTGACTTGACTGTTCGGCGTCTGCATGATTGAAATGAAATGAAATGAGAGGCAGTGGTTTATATACCCCTCTAACGCGACGCAACGTTCAAGTTGACTGATAGCAGATTCAACTTAATGATAGTATTCGCCAGTCCGAAGACTGCCCAGGGCAAACCGCGTGGAGGTTCTATCATGTCTTGCCCCTAGGTGGCCCTTAAGAGAGCCGATGGTTCGTTCTCGGGAGTGACGTGATGGGGTGGTGAAGGCGGGCAAAGATCTGCAATGAAAATGATATGTATTAGAATAGGATATACTATCTTATTTACTTTTTCACTTACCAAGTTAGTCATCCTTTGGCAGTCTCGCGCGTTTCCGAATCGAGAATTTATGTAGGTGACCGCGCATTCGTAAGCTTGCATGGAGACACTTCTTGCTCGGATGACCGTTTTGTAGCAAATAATTGACTCGTCCAGATTTTGATTGACGAGTACTTGGCCGGCCAAATGATTATCCCGAATAGGGATGTGAAACTCAAACAAACGATCCTCATTCACACGTTCCCACTCATCCCTCATGCGCTCCAACTTCTCACACGCCTGCCTCTCATCACCCCGCCGAGCCACAGTCCTCTCCAACTCAACATTCCTCGCTCTCAACACACTCATCTCCTTCATCATCTCCTCAAACTTCGCCTCTGCATCTCTCATTCTTCTCTCCGCAGCACTCGCCCTCTTCACACACTCATCATTCTTCTCTTCCAACTCTCGCGTCTTATTCTTCAAATCAGTCACACAACGCCTCATTCTAATGTTTTCATCCGCCACCTCCTTCGACTTCAGTTCCTTCTTTTTTAACTCATCCAACTCCTTCACAACTTCATCCTTCACTTTCTTCAAACTCTCATACTTATTCACCAACAAATCATGCGCCATCTGCTGCGAAACATGCCTCTTCTCTTCATCCTTCAACCACCTCGCCGACTGCACACGAATCCCACCACTCTTCACTTTTGGGGAAGATGAGCTCTTCGGGGGGTCGGTGATGACGATGTTTGACACCTCCGATGACGAAGAGCTCAACTTCCTCACACGCTTCCTCACACGCTCCCTATCTAAATCCACATCATCCTCATCATCACTCTCAAGCACTCTCTTTCGCCCAATCTCACCCTCCAACGACGCAACCGCTCTCGCCAACTCATCATTCTCAACAACATTCTCAACAACATTCTCAACAACATTCTCAACCTTACCCTCTCGCTCGATCGCCAACATTCGCTCCCTCTCTTCCACAATCAACTGCGTAAATCTCAAATCAGTCACTAAACCACCACTACAGTCAGCATGCACTCTGTAAAAACGCGCCTCATCCTCATCACCCTTCAGCACTCTACACTTCACGCACGCAACCCTATTCAAGATAATCATGTGGCCGGTGCCCGCCTTCTTAACATGAGCTTTGGCGTCCACACTGCGATTAACTCGCCCACATGAGCACATTTTAATATGGTATTTGCGGTTCCTGTCATTAGCCATGTTAGATTTATCGTTAGCTGTAAGATAATGAAATTTGTATAAGTTTGGAATCATGTAGTACAGTCATATTCCTAAAGAGTGTAGTGAGTGGCACTCGATCCCGTCGACAGCCCGAAGGCCTTGTACCGATCACTAGGGAAGTGAGAGATCTTCCCCGATACCCGCTCTTTACAGCTGAAGACATCATTGTCACTGCCCCGAAGTGGTAACAGGAACGCCGAGTCAAAGGTAGTGATCAGTAGCTGGGATCTAACCCCTCAAAGCTGCCTTAGACTTAGTTAAATTTCAAATCTGATAGCAGATTTGAACTCAGGATACTTGAAAACCTTAGTCTATATGTTAAAACTTTGAAAAAACTGAAAATTAAGAATTTTTAAAAAATTCCGCATTTTACTACTCATACTACTTTTAAAAAATTTTATCAGTAGTAAAGACACTATCAAACTCTATCATACAAACTTTGAAGTAGCAAGATAGCTTGCCTACTTCAAAAGATAGAGTCCTTTGCACCCGATATCGGGAGCTCAGAGCGACGACCGTCGCTTACCTCGTCTTTCGATGAAGTGATCAGACTTACGTTGTCGGGGGTTTATATATGCTCGGAAGAAAATTTAAATGGCTCTATCTCCGAAAGTATTCATCGTAGCGACATGCGGTTTGTTGCAAACGATTTGTCTCATCATTCTTTACAATATGACACCTAAACCATTCTCATATGACCACGGGAAGTCGGTCCGCCAGCACATGTCCATGTAACATGCCACAAGTGAAAAAATTCCTAAGTGTGAGAGCTCCAGTGTGGTGAAAATTTTGAAAAATTTAAAACTTCCGAATTTCAACCTGGGACCTTAACCAAAACATTTTTCATCAAATTTCACTGACCTCCCCCCCCCTCCCCTCGTTCAGAGAAATTTGATGAAAAATGTTTTGGTGACGGTCCCAGGTCGAAATTCCACACTTTGGAAAATTTTCAAAATTTTACCCATACAAAGTCACTCTGACACTTAGGATTTTTTCAGGTGAGCGAACTCCGACCTAAAATCTTGTAACCGCTCTAACTTTTGAACGAAGACAGATAGGAACAAGCCGATTCTTTCACTGAATTTGTCTCACTCTTAGCTTTCAAACGAGCTATCGCACGACAAAATCCGTCCACTGGAAGCAAGCTGTCCAGGGGGGGGGGGACGTCAGCCGAAAATTTTTTCTCTCCGATTTCGCTGGAAACATCCTTCCTAACCCAAAATTTCACGTAGATTCCGAATCTGGCCTCCGTTTTCTCATCCGATGCTTCGTTTGGGCGCTACACACCAAAACGTCCCAAATTCTAACTCTGTCGTTTTTCGAAAAATGTTGAAAATTTTTTCTCACCGATTGCCTTGAAACTCACCCTACCGATGCAGAATTTCACGCTGAATCGAATCTGGCCTCCGTTTTCTCATCCGATGCTTCGTTTGGACGCTACACACCAAAAACATCACACACTATAGCCTCAAGACTAATCCTGGCGGTCGCCCACGTCAACCTAGACGGTCGCCCACGTCAACCAGGCGGTCGGACCAACTCACCCGAGTCTCACACTCTGTCGTTGCAGAGGGGGGGGGGACGTCAGCGAACATGTTGTGAACGTGGACCCACCTGGCCGGCACACCACGACAGACCACAACCTCTGTCGTTCCAGAGGGGGGGGGACTCAGACACGAAGCACCACGGCGGCCGACCACGACACTCTGCCGAGCCAGAGGGGGGGGCACGCAGCGATGGCCGCCATCTTGCGCGGTCCAGAAGTGGAGTTTTGCTTACTACTTTGAGTCAATCATAGTTAATCGAAAAGTTGTCGCAAAATATATTGTCTTCTTCTAAGAAATACCTAAGTTTGTATAGACTACTTGCTTTGTATTTCAAGTTTTCTTATTTTGACAGTTATGTATTTTGCTCGATATTGATAAGCTTTGCAATACGGTTAGAGTGATGTGCTTGTTGTCATATTGATTCGGTAATACAGTCAATCGATAAAATGCCAACAGGATTCTTGATATTATGTTTACATCTGCCTTCAGAGTTCAGTGTCGATTTTTTCGGCATATTGTATTGACTGTAGTATCAAACAGTGTGACGAAGCACCGATACAAACTTCGGCGAAGGTTCGTTTGTCGTTTCGTTGATTCTTGTTTTCAAACGTTTCTTGTTCAATTGCAAATTCAATTATTTGGCTTTTACTCATCTGCTCCATAGTGAGAAAGTAAGTTCGTTCGTCAATTAATTTGGTTTCAGATTATGAAAACTTGGCGGTGAAGAAGAATAACATATTGTGATGAATAAATGTACCTTGCTTGTACCTTGCTTGTACCTTGCTTGTACGGTATTATGTTTACAAAGCCACGTACATTTACAGTAGGCCCCCAATTATGCGGTGAAGAAGAATAACATATTGTGATGAATAAATGTACCTTGCTTGTACGGTATTATGTTTACAAAGCCACGTACAGTTACAGCAGGCCCCCAATTATTTTGACTGTCACTTGTTTGCTAGTACATGTTTTGTTTATAGGTCTGGACTGCCCTACTAGTTTGCATAGAGCACTTAATATCGCAGATGTACTGACATGTTCATCGCCGATATCAAATGCTCCATGTAAAAGTATGCAAGTTGTGTAAGTGTCAATTCCAAATAATTCGATAATCAGATGATACATTTGTCGCCTAAATTTGCATGGCCATCATCTTTTCATCTAAATATTGAAAACCTGATGTGCATGTCTACCAGCGTTGCTCGCACATTATGACCATATTATTTAAAGTAGGGCTACATGTAGGTAAAAGCTCCGTCACATAACAAAAAAATCACATCCGTTTTAATACTTACCACGTTTATTTGGTAGCTAAAGCTACATGAGCAGGTATTCGAGTATAAGCAAACAAATGTATCATCTGTTTGTCATGTGACCTGATCATGAATCACAAGAAAAAAGCTGCGTAATATGATTTTTTTTCATTTTTGTACTTTATTTCTTAGAAGAAGTTCGTATTGTTGTTTGTTTGCATGAAATGAATTTTAGGAGCTGATCCATACAGATGTTATTTCTCTGTTTTGTTGTTTGTTTTCATGAAGTGAGTTTTAAGAGCTAGTCCCTACAGATGTGATATCATCGCTTTGCTGTTTATTTTCATGGACTGAGTTTTAATGACGCCTTACATATTACAGTACATGTACAATGCCTGCAAGTACAGTTGTACATACATTTTTTGTAATTTGCAACGGTCAAATTTATATCGCCTGCTTCTAATCACTTTTACGATTCCACTGATTTGTTTATTGATATTCTGATTAGGAATATGGAATGGCTTCTATGTGATTTTTTGTTTTGATAATTTCTGTTCTTCACAGCCATAGAAAATCCAGCTTGTGTAATTATAGTATCAGTTGTAATGATTGTATTTTGATCTGCTTCTTCTGTTGAAAGAGTTTTTTTTGGATAAAGTGAATGTATATAACTGTGCTGTTTAAGACCACAGACAGTCAATAATCAACTTTGGTTACGACCGTGATTTCGATGTTTGACTGTCTTCATTGAGTGTGTGGAGGTATCATGCATCTATCATTTCGGCAAGTTTATTTTTATATTTAGCGTTCGTGCTCTTGGCTGAATCCTGTAAAATGTTTCTTACACTGCTGTGTTTTTCTTATTTTATGAAATTTTGATATAGACTTCTGAGAAAACGATCTAGGTAGTTTTGTCTTTTGATGAATGGGAGAGTAGAAAAAATAGCTTTCTGCTTCTATTTTTCTAGAGTGTGTGGAACTACCAACTGCAAGAATAAAATTGTATGAACACCATGCTTTTCTCATATTGTATGCAACTTGCAAGTATACACGCATGAATATCGATTTATAGATAGCCCTTAAATTTGCCTCATCAGCCCTTAAAAAGCCCTTAAATTTGATTGTGGCTGAAGCGCGGGGACCCTTCAATTAGTTTGATTCAGTCTGCGTGTCACACGTAGTGAGAGCAGACAAATAAACGTTTGACAATAAGTAAGTAAAATGAAACTGTATGGAACATTAGACGATATTGGTTTCCATGGATGCATGCATGCGTATATTCAAGGTGTAAGTATGTAAAGTTATTGTCTTTTCTAACTTTTTATAAGCATCTTGCGATACCGGTAGAATTTTAGATTTGAAAGCACTGCTATTATTAGAGATAAGATTTATGCTCTTATGCTTTCACCTACTAAAACCGCATCAGATAAAAAGGAAAGAGGTTAAACTTATTAGGGTGATTATCATGTTTGTATTAAAATTCAAGTGTGAATTTTAATTTTAACACATAATTAAAATAAGTTCAAATATTATGGACCATGGATTCAAGCTTCATAGATAATTAAAATACTGTGGTGGCAGTGATATTAGATTTCTGTCATTACATTTGGTCCATAAATGCTTATTTAGAGAGGAACTTATCATCCTTATGAATAGATTCTCTTCTTTGTTTCTTTGAAAAGTCGGTCACCTCAGTTTGATGGGAATTGTAGCATGGGAATAACAAAGGAAGGGTAATCATGGCTAGTACATATTTAATCTCAATAATACATTAATGGATCACGCATACTTAATTACATACATGCATAAAGACAATTATAGGAAGCATCACTTATTTGCTGGCGATCGACACACTCTCAATTGTAGAGTCTCTCGTTTTAACGATCTATTTCTTCACTTATGCAATTAATCAATTAATAAGATTTGATGAAGTAAAACCGAAATATAATTATAAGTACAAAGTGGAACAGAAGTATCTGTCGAATGTGCTAACTTATAAGCTAAGATAAGCTCGTAGTATTCACTGCTTTGATGTGTTTTATATCATTATTCATCATGCGCTATTCCACAATGACCTCCACAGTGGGAAATTTTTAACATCTATTTCAAGATCGCATCCCGATTCCCGACAATGCTGTTAATTTCAATTCCGGTCTCACCAATATAAATAAATACCAATTTTGTAATCTCGTTCGCGGTGCTTGAATGTTTTATCATGAATGCCAATCCCTCCCTATGTCGGCGCGCTCTGTTCTTATCTTACCTGTTAACTTCTTCATTTTTATCTTTCAGTGACACGTGTAAATGCCTGCTGAAATTGATTCATTTCATGATTATAAAAATCTGAAGGAAGGTGGAAAGCTCGATTAGCTTTCTCTCATTACTAGTGTGACTTTTACTATATTCAAAAAAAGAATACTTTCTCGTAATTATTTCCTTCCTTCTAAGAGAATTTCTAATAAAATATTTATCTTCTTTATCATTTAAAAGTTCTTAGATGCAAAGCGACATTTTCCCATCACACACGGAAAGGGGCGGTCACAGAAAATTCCAGAGGGGGGAATTAAATTTAATTGTTCCAATCCTCAAACAGAATAAAAGGTGAAATAATCAGCAAATGTCATAAGTTATATTGAATTGCCTGTTTGAAATTACATTTTCATGTATATGTTCATTTAAATGAGATGCCATCATTTGAATTATCAGAAAGTTAGGAAAACGAAATCCGTTAATTAAGCACGATAGAATACGTGTTAGGTGATCCATCGGCACAACATTTAAGAAATATTGAGAACGAATCGAATGACAGATACATGTTATAGTCGTTCCAATTGGCAAACCACCACACATGTGGGTGGAAAGTCCGTGGGTCGAACGGATTTGAAAGCACTTGGTCAACTTTCTTGCATCACAGAGCTGATGGGCAGAACATCTGTTAATTCAAGTGCATCATGTAGGATACGCAATATCACAGCGGGTCATCAACATCTGAGCTGTCTAGGATCATGGATTCCTTTATAGTAGTGGCCGGGATGGGAAACTGTGAAATTTCCCTCATCGCGGCTATACGGAAGAAGGGTCACTTTTGGAGAAGCAGATTTTCCCTCAAACCTTTGCGTTATCGCGAAACAGAGAGATCCTCTGACCAAGTGATGAACATTGAAACCTACAGCCTGTTGGTCAGTGGCCAAATCAAAGGGAGGAACAAGCAAAATAAATAAACAATGTTCCCGTTCTACAACACATTACGGTTGAAAGCTTTAACTTCATGAGGAATTATAAGACGAAAAGTCGATAAGATATACGTTTACATGCCTTCCTTTCCTTAGTCACATTTTATACTTCGCGTATGTGAAGGCTTGACGACGCCTAACTGTGCTCAGCTCCGAATTGCAATTTTTTTATAAAAGTGTTCTGCGACATCAGTCTCCTGGAGTTTCTCTTCAACTTCATAAACTTCGAAAGATTTTTGATGAATTGTACTGAAGAGTACGTCATCAAGATGACGGATTCACGCGGGATAAAGCAAAGAATGCTTTTTTGTGCTCCAAACGTTTTAGAAACGACGACTTCATTATTGAACGCGAGTATTCTAACAATTCAAGAAAACAGCAACAAGGTAATATTCGAGGAAGGCGAGATGAGTTCGCTGGTTATAAATATTTAGGCTACATAAATTTGATTTTGTGAAGCTTGTCACAATTTACCTACCGCATAAAATGTTTTTTTAAAAAATTTCTAGGCATGAATTAAATATATTTTTGCACATAGGCCTACAACAAAAGTAATGCAATGTATATGAGGATGTGTCTGTGTCTGTGGCATCTTCCGAAGCTCGAAGAGGTGCATTAAAGCCAGAATTATTGGAAGCATCTGTCATGTTGCGACACAATAAAACGTTCTTCTGAACTTCCCTTATTTGTTCTATCCGGCTTTTGTTTTTGAAGGTATTTGTTGTGATAAATATGCTCTTTCTTCGATCGCATTATCATGGAAACGTAATTGATGATTTATGTCACAGTTCAAATTAATACTAATGCGTGACATTTTGTATTGTTTTTCTATATGATATTATGCTTGCTTCGTAGTCTAAATATAAAGAAAAACCGCTTCTCTGAAAAACTGTTATAGCAGTGATGCAAATGTAATCACTTGAATGTATGAATACGGATTTTAGGAACCACTATGGTAGGAAACAGAAGAATAATAGAAAATGGTTTTGTTGAATTATTTTAAGTCTAATTTGTTTTTTAAAGCATCTTCATTTATATTGATGCATTTCGTAGGATTATTTTAACTTGTGCATTGTCCATGCTACGTGGTGGGATAGCTCAGTTGGCTAAGGGCCGCGCTGTCCTATCCCTAGCTTCTAGCATGGCTTCGTGCCTTGGGTTGGGCAGGGATGAGTAAAAAATGCGCGAGACCAAAGTTGAGATAAGATGAGCAATTAATTACAGAATGTCCCTTTTAGATATTATCAAGATAGTTTTGCTTATACTGGAAGATGCTGTAACTTAGCTACAACAAGCAATGAAGGTTAGATCTCAATTATATAGAAAATCATGAACCGCAACTTTGAAGCTATACAGTTTAGTTTAGGTCTATAGGCTGTAGCAGGCTTGTGCCTGCATAAACAGATCTTTTTTGTATAAACATACAGACTTATCTTTCCATAGAAAGTCTACACATTGGTTACTTGTATAAGTAGCAGTCATTCTAGGCCTATATTTTTGCGCGAATTTAGATCAGCTCTTTTGTTACGTTCTTAAACCTTGCAAGATAATGCTTTCATTTACTAAGTTTCCATCTTTACTTTTCTCTCTTCATCTACCTATTGCTTATCTTATCATTTTGCTTTATGTGCTTAGACTACAACTGCCTGTGAATACGCCTAAACTTTCATGAAAAAGTTATTGACTAGAGCGCTTATAACATGCAATTTTTCAGAATCAAATTCAGACGGCCTATGCCTATACTGACAGTTTTACATTTTTTTTATGTAACTGAGTAAACTGAGTTTTAGCGAATTATTTTACTCAGTTAAACTCAGTATACCGAGTTTAACTTAACTTGGTTAATTTCCGGTAAACTCGGTTAACTTAGCTTTAACTGAGTTTCTTGAAAAAGTCAGTTGACGCCACTGATAGCAGTTAGCGTTGTTATAACATATCATATCGATAGCCAAGGATAAAAGAATGTATTACTATTTTAATTTGAAACTGATCCTGCAAAATTTAGACACGTTTGTGCTCTTGAGATGAAGGTCCATTTAATGCTAATAAACTATTAGCTATGAATTTTTAGTTATTATATTCGTGGTATTGATAATATAAAGGCAGTGATGCGGACAATGTACTTGTTCTCTCAAGGCAGACAGTGCACATGATTACTAAAAACAAAGGCGATCAGGTACTTATGCATGTCAAATATTGACTGCGTGCTACCATCCACACCTTTAGCGAGCGAGCGGTAGTGACCCTTCTTCCGTATTTCCCTAATTTCAAGTTTCCCATCCCGGCCACTACTATTAAGGAATCCATGCTAGGATAAACAAACCTATTGCGGAGGCCGCTACATTCCTTGGTTTTACATGTCTCTAAGTTGATAAGCTCTAAATCAGTGATATAAGCGGAAATGATGTAACGAGATAGAGTTCGTTTCGCCGTCCGACTTTTGTACTATTTCAGTGCAAATACATTGCCAAATTATTGCTTGGAAGCTAAAATGCATAATTTGCTGATGTTAAATTGATAAATTGAATGTTCTTATTTTATATCACAATACTTTGGGCTGGTGGGGGGTGCATCCCGGCATCCCCCCCTTCTGACCACTACTGCACACGTAAAACGCTGCTTGATAGTGATCTATTTCCTATCAGAACAACTAAATGTCGGAATTTACACTCCTTCATTTAAAGCGGCCGTCTTGAAATGTATTAATAGATGAAAAGTATTAATTTA
This sequence comes from Prostheceraeus crozeri, assembly GCA_907163375.1. Classification (NCBI taxonomy): domain Eukaryota; kingdom Metazoa; phylum Platyhelminthes; order Polycladida; family Euryleptidae; genus Prostheceraeus; species Prostheceraeus crozeri. The sequence continues at coordinate 53,846 of CAJQUW010014920.1, forward strand.
ATAATAGCAGGATCACAGAACTGAATCGTAGTCCTGATCTTATTCGTGATATTCATGTGGAAAGATATCTTTCATCAGACTGCTGGAGCAGTATATTAAATATGAAAATCCGCAAAATCTGAACCATCCAGAAAAGTGCATGAAAATATGAAATTCTTTCAAAATTATGTCTGAAAGCAACTAAATGAATTATATAATTTTGGGTCCCAAAGTCCTGGGAGACTTCAAACCATGTGCTGCTGACTTCGCAACTCTCCCCAACTCCCAGTCAAAATATTGCGTAACACATACTCGTATAAAATTAGTTCAAGCCCTTCACAATTGATCTGACAATTGACTACAGGTTTTAATTTTCGAACTAAAATGGATCCATTTGTCTTTAGTTTTGATAATATTTTTTACAGAGGTCAATATTTTGATGAAGAACATTTTTTTAAACATGGAGTTATTCATATCGATATGTGATTGATATAGATGTGAATCATTGCTTAATCGTAATCACTGTAAGTTCATATATTATTATGTTTTTAGCAAGTAGGTACACAGAACTGATTTTTAACACATAATTTCCATGCTTGCAAATATCATTTCCTCTTCGTTTTTTCCTTCTTCATTTCTATGAAGAAAAATGTGATTTTTTTCAAAACTTGGATTGGCAGTATAAAGCGGCCTCGTTCACATCAGAACAAAGAATTGAAAACACTTCTCAATTAGCTATCTACAAGCACCAAACATGTCAAGCAACAAATTTGATCTAAAAACATTAGTATGGCAAAAAACGAGCCAAACTAAATATAACACAAAGATTAATATCTTGATTTGAAATCTAAAGCCTGCAGTCAATACCTGAGTCGAAAGGCAAGGCCTCAGACACTAATCACCATATCTTTTGCATCTAGCTCTTGAAATGATTGATTGATCTTTATGAAATGAAATTAGCTCTTGAGAATAAATCGAAATATAAACACACTTTTGAATAATTCTTTTACTATTTCCAATACTCATTAAAAGTAAATTCTCAGAAAAATACATTGATTTAGCACATTGGATTTGCTGATACGCACCCGCATCGACAACTCTATCACCGGTGCTTAAAAAAATTTGTTACTTTTATATGAAAGAAAGACATGTCTGATCTTTAATCATGCTATTAAAAAAAGATTGTTGAAATTAGTCGATCTGAGATGAATACAGGTACGAATTGCGAACAGCTTCTGTTAAAATACTGTTAATGTTGCAACAGAGAAATATGACTATAACACACTATCTATCGCAAAATGTTATGACTGAACTGGAATAATGACAACAATAATAATCTACCTAAAGTTGGGAGGTAGAATAATTAAATATTGAGTTGCATCCTCAGTTGAAAATAATTGAAACAGATCTGAATAGCTGCTATTTCATCCAATATCAGGAATCATCAGCAAGCCTAGTTCACATCTCTCAAGATCGACACAACTCCCTATTTAAAGTTGCAGCCATGCCTGGGTAAATTTGGGATTTGCAATTAGCAAGTTAATGAAATTTCGATTCATTAAATATCACTTTAAACACACTGCTGGCAAATCGCCTAAGTAAGTGCGCCTGCAATATTTAATAATAACTTCTTTTTGCATACACAATGTAAATAGAATAATTAAATAGTCCTATTTGATTTTTAATATTGAAAACAATGTTTTTCTTATTCCATTTACATTGTGTTTGCGAAAAGCAATTTTATATTAATTATTCCAGGTGCAGTAACTTAGGCAATTTGCCAGCATCAGTGTGTTTAAAGTGATATTTTATGAATGCCCGTCGAAATTTCACTAACTTGCTATTTGGAAATCTTAGAATCTTTAGAATCTTTAGAATTAACAGTGTAGTCAACCTGATAGAATACATATCAAAGGTTTTGAAAGTGACTTTTCTAAGCGATTTTCTAAGTGATAGCTAAAAGACCAAAAATAATTGGACTATAATTCTTTCAGATAGTAGTGTATAAATTGTTAGAACACCGAGGACTTGATAACTTACTTCATGGCTTAAAACACCGATTCGAGGATTTCAACAAACATGGATTTCTCAGAAGATGCAGCAGACTCGTTGAAAGAACCCGATCAACCCTAACTGAAATTTAAAAACATAATCAAAATTGCTTACCTAAAAACTTTGCGTATGGCATTGGATGATATTTGCACAGCTGTTTGAACTAACTGCTAGACCCCTAGATAACTTACGATGATATGCTTGGGCCAGTGAGAAAGCTATGAAACAAGCGGAATCAAAATATATACCCGGAATCTAAATTAAGAGAAATTCTGTTATAATTTCGATGCAACTAACTGCTGCATCATTTAAGTGATTACAGTGTATCTTCAAGACTTATAGCATAAATGTATGCGTAGGTCTTCGCTTAGAAAGTTCTACGATTTTTTAATTAATATCCTGAATAATTAAATCTAAATGTAATATTCAAATTTGCAATAATTTTTGTGCTGTGATAGCGCACATGGCATAGCACTTGAACGTATTGTTGAACTGTTACTTTACACATCGACAATAGAACGAGGAATAGATAAGATTGTCTACATAAATCTTATAATACAGTAGTTCTAGTTCCTACCTCAAAAAATCTAAATAATTGCATAATTCAATAAAACAGTGCGCGAATGAATTGCTGAAACAATGAGGACTTGATGATTTGATCTGATTGGGACTATACAAATAATAAATTCGTTTCAATTGAACTTACTCCATTGGTGTTGTGATGGTTGAGGACAAACCGGAATAAGATGATTAATTCAACAAACGACGGATTTTCATAACAAATTACGAGACACTGAGACACGACCAAAGGATGTGATTAACAATGACTGTTGCACATGCCAAAAGCATCTGAAATTATACTTGAACATTGCAAATGTTTGCCAATATGATTGGAACAAAGTCAGAGTTTACGGAGTCAAAACTGTCGCTGCGCGGTTTGCTTCTTGTTTGGATAACTTCTCAATATGGCACTCATATTTTCCCACTTCCAGTGGCAATTGGATCCAATATGAGTTCGATTGAACGGTTAAGGTTGTGCTATGGCACTCCCATTGCGTGTCATAGATTAGAATACCATAGAGTGCCATTAAATTTTGGTTAATCGGTTCCCCGAGGTAACCTAAATGGTATGGCACTCCTATAGGAAACGTCCTACGGAATTATTGTTAAATTTTCTTATAGCCGGTTTAGTGCTATTGCTATGGAACTCTATTCTATGGCACTGTTTGGAATGGTTGTCCATTGGAATTTTGGGGAACTTTGAACCTATTATGTGGGACTAATTATGTCCATAGACTTGTGGGAAATCCTGTTCCTATCGAATTGCGGGAAATCCTGTTCTATCGAACTTCCTTCCCATAGAATTTTGGAGAAAATTCAGTTTTTCATGGCAGCTCCTAATGCAAAGGTGTCTAAACCTTTCGCGACTTACGGACACTTTATGTGATTCATGATTGTAAAGAATAATCACCCCTAGTTTAGTTTGCAATTGTGACAATGTCATTTAAAGACACCATGCATGAGGTATTTTCACTTTTCACTTTCGCTCCCTTGACCAATGTCGGTGATAAGTCCGGCCCAGATTGCAAAAAAACATAGTTTGAGAATCAATACACTATGGAGCATTATTTTTTAGCTAATTTTGATCATTCACAAAAAAAAAACGCCATTAATTCAAAATACAGCCATGATTTTTAATATCTTCTCTGTTTTAGCGTTTGAACACTTGCGTCGATGAAAAAGTTTTCAGAAATCATCACCATATTTCTTTCTCTTCCATGGGAAAATGTATAGTAGGAGTTGATCTGCCAAACAAAACAGGAAATACATTATAAATATGCGATAAATGATAAGTTGATGATTGGAACATAGACGTTCTGCATTATAGGCAGATAAAACTTCATTTTAAATGAAAAATAATGCCAAAATATTGCAATTGAAGAGTATTTGATTAATGCTATGTTTCTTGTATTGGAGATTTATATTTTTAATTAGGATTATAACTATTATATAATCATTAGAATTAACATATATAACGATTTTAACAATATAATATATACAATATTTAATGCACCACGCTGTGATCTTGCGATGAAAAAATATCGCCAGAAGGTTTCATGTTACTTGTTTATTGTCACACTGAGTTTGTCTGATCTCAGTAGTTGTGACAAGCAGGAATGAATCAAACTGGTGAAAATGATTCCTGCCAGGAATTAGCGCATCAGACAGCGTATTTTCGTTTTATTTCAAGTGTGTCGATGCACTTCTTTTCCTATTAGTAATTTTTTTGAATATAGACTTTTTAGCTATACTTATTCATTTCGTGATACTTGTCAGTGACTGTCCATGCTTGATCGATACTCTAGCAGAATCATGTTTCAATTAGTTTGATTCAGTTCATTGCGTGTCCACACCTAGTGAGAGCAGACAAAGAATTTTTGACTATAAGTAAGTAAAATGTAACTTATGGAACATTAGGACTATATTGGTTTCAATTGCATGCATGCATGCGTATATTCAAGGTGTGTTAGTATGTAAAGTTATTGTCTTTTTTCTTTTTGTAAGATCTTGCGGGGTTTTTTTTTTTTTTTGTATTACTAAGGTTTTTTTGAATTTAGATTTAAAAGCACTGCTTATTATTAGAGATATGATTTTTGCTCTTATGCTTT